>PVKB01000601.1:0-112336 GCA_004027205.1 Ctenodactylus gundi | reverse complement strand
TAGAACAAGGATCCAGGCTCCCACCACAGGACCTCTTGAGGTCTAAGCTGGCAAACCATCAATGCTGAGTTGTCAGGCCCTGCAAGGAGGCCTTATTTACATGTTTCTGAAAGGTTTCAGTCTTTCATTAGAAAGGAGAAACTAAAAAAAAGATTTTACTCAATAACCCCAACTTCTGGTAGCATGGAAAACCAAGGCTAGATTTTGTCTCCTGGAAAATTGAAAAGATAATTTCTGAGTTAATGAGGATTTTAAAAATTTGTAAAAGGAACAGAGTGCTAGATTAAGAAATATACAGTGGCATGACTTTTGTTTTTATGCACCTATTATCAGAAAATCTCCATAACCTTCATCAGAAGGCACTAAGAAAGAACAGTTTGGTAAATGAAAAGAAATTATAATACAGACCTAAAGTCAGAAGCATCTGCATTTTAGTTCAAGATCCTCATGTATGTTTCTAGAAAGATTTTACCTAAACTCAAGCCAGCATATTCTTGTCATTGAGAACTCAGAATAAAGCTTGAAATTTCAAACACACTCATATTAATACTAAGCACAAGAAAACATGAATCTCTTTATAAAAATTTATTACTCTGTAAATACAAATTTCAATACCAACAAACAATAGTCCAGTGGAAAAATACTAGCCATTAACATTGAAAACTTTTTAGTTTAATAAATAGAACTTTGGCATTCAAAATTCTAGCTGTAAACTCTATTTAAAAACAAAAACAAAAATAACTCCTTTCCAAATAAGGAGGCAAAATGATAGGTGAGAAGGCATAAGCCAACCAGTGGCTTCACATTCTTTTTTTCTAACAACCGTATTTCAGTTAAGTCATGAACACTGTATTTACATATGAGGTATTTTAAGTGGTTCAAAAACTGAACCAAGTACGAACATACAACCAGTCACGGTGACTGGTGATGCACTCTTATGTGCTTCCTGTGTGACCAGCTGCACCTTACCACTTCTCATCATCACATCAATGTGATGCTGGATTTTTTGCGTTTATATTTAAATAATAACATCTGTCTATATATACACATATATATGTACATACATTTATACACAAAGTAATACATTCTAAAGGAATTTCCCAGTTACACTACAGAGAAAGCTGAGCTCCAAGAACATATACCTGATACTTCTTTCTCTCATGTTTACCAAAGTATCCCTTTGTAACAAGAAACCTGCTCTTTGCTTAAAAAAATCATTAATTAGGTACATTTTTAGAAGAACAAGGTGCAAAAATCATCAAATCATCAATATTCTTACAGTTCATGTGAAGTAGAAATGAACACTCACTGCAGGCAAAAAGGCACAAAAGGTTCTTGCTGTGTGCACCTGTATCACTTGGTAATGACTCACTGATTTTAAACTACATCTTGTTACAGTCAATATTTTTTTAAATAAGAAAAAACTCCAAATCTTCTCTCTTCATGATTAAATGCATAGTATAATCATATGGCAGGTATCACCAATGGCATTTCAGAGCAAAGCTAGAAAATTTTTGTCTTTATAACAAATAGGAATCAGTTTTTGAATAGTGAAAAGAATTCTCAAAAATGGGAACAAAATGAATTAACTTTATCTCTGAAAGCTACAGACTATTAGCAGTTTCTGATGCGGTAGTCTAAGTGAACATGGTTTTGAGAATTGCCTGTTACCATAATTACCCATCTACAGTGACAGAAATCTGCGTAATAGAATGCCAATAATCCAAACTGGAAGTGTGCCTCCGCAGAACTTTGTCCAAGTACTCAGCGACTGCTGCTTAATGAAATACTACTAGTATTGAAAGAGCATTCTCCCGAGCAAGTAGTTCCTTAAAAATATCTGAGAGGTTCCTACTGAATCCTGCACAATGACAGAATTAATTTACAAGCTCCTTAGTGAAGTCACAAATGAACAGTATTCATTTTAGTAATACTTTCTAGCCCTTGAGACTGTCTCTAACAAGCATTTTGAAGCCTAATTGTTTGATAAATTGTCACACCAAAACAAATTTCACCAATATATAATACTGTTAACATTAATAATGAATCTTATTTAAAATATAAAAAGGGACCACACTTTAAAAAATAAATCAGGCATATCTTAACTAGGCAATATATATACTCTTTATAATTAGAAACCACTGAAATTTACTAATAGTTTAACTCAAGTCACCTTATTCTTCTGACATTAAGTGGCCCTTGATCAGCTACTTTTATCTGCAGAGGTCATCTGTATCTTCACTGAGTTAATACTTCATCCTTATTTTACATGACTGAGTTGCAATAAAGCCAACATGAAACCCAGAAAACTAGTAGCAAATGTTAATACTGTATGACACCTCGTAAGAGGATAAGCATTTAATATACAAAAGCGTAACTAAAAAGAGGTTTGATTACCTACTGATATTTTCAAATGGGTTTATTTCAAAATTTAGGTTAATGTTCATTTCAGGCATGTATCACTGTAGTAACTTCAAACTGGGATAAGACCATATGGTGTTGCCATTTGCCTATCTTACTTAATAGTAAAATCTTTGTTTTCAGTGCAACATTAATATTATTACTGTTTTAATAAAAGAGAGTGTCTTAAGGAAGGGGAATTTTCCAAAAAGTAAATTTAAAAATAAATACTAATAGAGTAATAATACTAAGTTCCTTTCCCACCTCCCCCATTTTCCTCCAAGGCTGTCGACTTATTATATCTAGGTCCCTTTACAAACTCTAAACTTTAAGAGGTTATATTTTATAATCCAAGATTACACTCAGACTAACACATCTTCACACTCCTTTTAAAACGAAAATACACAATTTGAAATTGCAATGTATCAGCAGCAATTTGTTAATTTCCTAGTAAGTCAAAAAATTTTAACCTCAAAATATGTGAATTCTGTAATTTTTAGAAAACTTACTATTAACAAAAATATATTACCTTAACTAGGCCAGAAAAGAAAACTATCCATAACAATTAAAAACAAATGACCATAAATTTGTTTAAAAAATAATACCCAACACAAAAATCCAAAACGTGAAATAGAAACCCTAGGATATACTTATATAAGAACCTACTGGCCCCTATCAATGACCTCTTATGAGGGTCATTATTTTGGGGTGTATTTATTCTGAAAGCATGACAGGATGGCAGAAGTCGTGTTAAAAGAGAATGGAGAAGATAGCCCTACTGTGTCTGACTGATAATAGACGCTGTATCTACCTTGCTGTAAAGGGTCAACATTATAGTATTAATGATGGCAAGGCAGAAGTTTTAAAAGCCAATTTTTGGTACAAATTCACTACTTTTCAAAGCACTAATATTAAATACTAAAGGACCCCATTAGCAAGCCAAGTTCTTACAATGCCCAAGCACTTGCTTAGCTAAAGGGCCCGTGGGGTGCAGGATCATTAGAATGCACTGACTCCTCAGAGGCCACGATCTAGAGAAGCAGGGTGGATGCAGGCATGGAACAGATGGGAAACCGGATGCCTTTCCCATGTACTATAATGCAGTGCATAACTACAAATGACTTACGGGAGCTGTGTATGAGCTAAAATTTTGAGCTGAGTATCCTTCCGGGTAGCCTGGAAGGCCTGGTGCCACCTACATTTCCAGTGCTGGGAATAAGAGATGTCTTTTCTATGAGCAGCTTTTATATCAGTTTATAAGCCTGGCAAGAAAAACAGGCATGTAGTCTGCTCTCAATCAAAACAATTTTATCTTATTTGGTTCAATTCTTTTTATTACCTCATAACCCCACCTTTTGTCTAACTAAGTGAAACCTGATTACCTCATAAAAAGTCAAACCAACCGGTGAAGGACAATGCTTTGCCATAACTAAGTATATGCAAAAGAATACAATGAATGTTCAGGGAGCAACTAAATAAGCAGGCTTTCCAAAATACCAACTGAAACACAGACATGACTGATGTGGACATTTAAATGATGACATACCTAAAACTCAGTTGTATTTCAGAGTGTATGTACCCTGTATGCCAGATGAAGAACTAACCTAGCCAAGTTCATATCCTATGAAAAATCTTATTCCTAATGCTATATACTTAATAAAAAGAATTAAGTACCACCTAGGTTTAAATTTTGTTTTATGCTACTATTAACTCAGATACAAAGAACAGGAATTTGCTTTTCAAAACAGGTACAAAACTTCTAAAATGTAAACATTGAGATGCGGGTAAACGAGCTATTGTTCCAGAGTCACTTTATCAATCCGTCTTTTACCATAATGATCTGAGGCCTTAGAAGGTTCATATTAATCAACTACATGGCTTGTTTGCATTGATATATATCTAGTATATATATATCAATCACATAAGTAAAAATTATAAATAGAAGCATATTAAAATTAATTCAAATTATGTGAGCTTTCTCATAATATCTAAATTAATACTAATGAAAAAGAACATTACATTAAAATTCTACACCTTTAAGGCAATACACAATCACTCTGGAAAAACAGCTGACCTATCTACAGGACTAAATGCAACACAACCCACGACATTATCATCTCAGTATAATGCTCATTTACAACACAAAGGTATGGCCAACTTCACTATCAGAACACTTGCCTGCTGTTCAAACTCTACTTCAGCCAAACTTTGAAAATCCCAAAATACAACATAAGCTTCCATTTGGAAAAAAAAAAAGAGTGAACAGTGGACATCTTTTTCAGAAGATTTGCTTTGACTCTTGAAATCCTTAAAATTTTGTGACTAAAGTACATACAAACGCACACAAGCTTTTACATACATGCATACACAAAGACAGAAAACTCTTCATAGGAGTAAACAAAATCCTATCCCTTCCTGCAGGGCACTGTTCACAGCTTGGTCCTACCGTCAGCAGTTTCAGATTTTTTTTCTTGTGGACTTACTATACTTTTGTAATTCTTTTTTTTTTTTTTTTTTTTTGCCTCGTTAGATAAGCCCCTTCAAAACCTTACACCCCTCCTCCCCTCAATGAAAACAAATCCACAAAAAATAAAACAAATCCTATGTGCAAGTCATATCTTTCTTGCAACTTTCTGCTATAACTCTTATAAAGAAATACGAAGAACCGTAATGCAGCAGCATTTGACGATGATGGGTCATTATTGCTGTAGGACAACACTGATCACTGGGTAACGCAGCTGTCTCCCATGTCCTGAGCGTAACGGTCAGATATTGTAGTCCTTAATTCATCAATGTCCCTCCGCAACTGGCACACATCTGACAGTTTTTTAGTGAGGGTTTCTGGGTTGTGGTCATTTTCAGTCTCTTCAGCTGAACAATTCATTGCTGCGTAAATAAAGCATGGAGAGAATGTCTCACATTTTTTAATGAACAAAGGCATTTTAGGATCTTTCACCTTAATTTTAATCATCATAGAAATATAGAACTACAAGAATACCAATGATGTTCAGAGTTAATGTATTTATATCTTATTTGATATTAAATTTACCTTATGTTGCTGGTCCTTAAAATTTTTGCTAGCTAAAATACATTAAATTCATACAGTGATACCAACAAAAATTAGCAAGTTTAATGGGTGACATTACTCAAAAGTAAAAAGAAATGCTCTAATGTCTCTTTTCAAAATATAATAGAGACTGACAGGACTCTATAGTCCCATCCCAAATAACTGAAACAGGATGAAGGCCCATTGCTTGGGCCTCAATAACTCGGGGTAAGGCCCAGAGTTACCTACCTTTTAGTGGCCTACTCTAATTCCTCTTCTAAGTATGTCCTGACACAGAAGTACAGCCAGCAACAGTGAAGAGACCGCTCCTTACCCCTTCAGCTAGAGAGTTTACTGGAAACATATGGCCAGGCAGCTGCTACTTTACTAAACATCAATTGAATATTTGCCATGATCCAGGGATTTTGCTGTACGCTCGGGTCAGTGGTTTATTCTCAAGGCTTTACATACAACTTCACAGACAGTCAATATTATAGGTGGCCTCCTAGAATTTATCAGCTGCACAGGCACTGAGGCAAGAGGATAACCAGGTCCAGATAAAGAAGTGACAGATATTTGCTAACTGGATGAGCCAAGAAAGCAGAATGAGTCACAGAGGCAGAAAACAAGAGCTTGCTAAAATTTTAGAAAACTCAAAACTAAAAAAAGTCTAGAAATGTTGGTAGGAGCTACCTATCTCTATCATGAGAGAGTGACGTCCTAGGACACCAGCTTTATGGTTTAGACAAATGACTGCAGTTGGCATTAATGTAACATCTGGACTGGAGGAAAAAGAGTTCTATCCAGGTGAAGGGCTATGGCAACTTGAATGAAGGCAGTAGTGCAACAGGAATAATAACAGCAGGAACCAATGCTGGAGTGACAGGCAGAAGGATGTGACAGAGCTCCATCATCACTAGCGTGCTGAGACTCAGGGACTGCGCGGGCAACAGTCACAGCTGAAGGAACAACGGAGCATCCCATGTCGGCTGGACAACAGCCGGGTGGCAGTGCTTCTCACTGCAAGGAGAAGCAGGTTTGTGGGGTGAGAAGAAATGTTGGTTCTGTTTTAGTTGCTTAGTTTGTGGTGCCCATGAGGCAAGCCAGTTCTAATACGCACACAAATGACTGTAATCAGGATCCCAAAAGAGACATCTAGGCAGAATGAGTGATAAATGTTCTCATGGGGGGAAAGTTTCTTGATAACAGCAAACAACAGAATGTGGATAAGATTACTCAAAGTACTGAGTAAAAAATAAACAAACAACTAATGACAAAAGCAATAGGGATCCTACTAAATAAGTGGCAAAGGAGTCCACAGAAGGCTGACCAGTCATAAAGGCAGACCCTACACAATGATGTCATAGAAACTAAGAAAGCAGAAAATTTCAAGAAGGACGGAGAGCAGTGCTGATCGGTAACTGAAGGAGTCACAAAGATTCAAAAGTCTGCGTTGGGTTTTTGACAAGTGAGGTGGATGGCCAAATTTTTACAATGTCCAAAACAAGGTGAGGATTCTGGCTTTGAATTTTAAAGTCTGAGTAGGGAAGTAGTATGAATTGGAAGGAAAGGTGGTTAGGATTCTTGAATCTCCCTTTTATTCATATTTGCATAGCACTATTACTCTATTACTGAGAAAGTTAACAAATGTGAGATGAAAAAATGTATTGTAAAATAACTGAAGAGATGATCACTGTACAATGGTGGAGAAAAGTCATGTGCGTGAGCTTTTGTGTCTTGTTCCCAAGAGATCAGTTCTAAGCAACTCAGCTCATATTCACCTAGCGGACGTATCCTTTTCCTCTTTTAAGATCCACATCAAACACCAGCTACTCCCATGGATGGAGAATGAACTGCCTTTCTTGGGTAGACTTATTTCTTAACCATCTGCTCCCACTGTGTTTGGTCTACATCTCAATTACAGCAAGTTCCAAAATGCTCTAATTGTTTGGTTAATGTGAGATGAGGGATGTGTTCGATTTATCTTCAGTACCAGAATCTAAAGTAGTGCCTAGGCAGTTGATATCTGGTGTTTATTAAGAGCATGAGTATACTTTAAGCAGTATTTTTATACACTTACATATATATACCTACAGCTATGAAACTGAAGGAAAAATCTTCTGATATCATTAAGAGTACATACTTGTTTCATTTAATTTTAAGAAAAAGTCTCACAGAATTTAATTTGCCAAAATAACTATCATGAATGAAGATGGTGGAATCTTTCTGATAAAACTGTAAAGAAAGCCAGTTCTCTCTCCACACAGGAGCCAGACTAGGAAGCAATCACTCACCACAACATATGCTTTCTCATTAACCTTACTGTGTAGTCTTACTCTATTCCCATCTTTTTACTGGAGTCCATTTCTTCTCTACTAAAAGGAGGCCCAATTGTCGGTGATCCATCAGCACAAAGCCACATGCAGGAATGAGCTTTCTTGCAAAAGCAGCACAGAAGAGAAGGCTCACACCGAACATTATCATGACACCTCTTGCCATCATGTGTGGAAGCAGGCAGGGCTGAGGCAAAGAGTGGATGGGTGTCATATGGGCAGAGCCAACAGAGATGCACAAGAGGGAATGACTGTAAAAATTGGCTCATGGGGAAGCACAGGCACTCACATTTAGCAACTGCCATACAACACATTACAGAGAGAAGAAAGGAAGTCACATCTTACAAATATTTTACCAGTGGTATATAGCTAGATCATTAATCTATATAACTATCTTATGAAAACAAACAGAATCATTACTTTTAAAAAAGTAATCAGAAAGTCACTTCTACAATCCATTCCAGACACACATTTACAGATTCAGCCTATAAAACCTGTTTAGACATTCTGCCAGCAAAGTCTACATATATATATATTGAGATCAAC
Source organism: Ctenodactylus gundi (assembly GCA_004027205.1). Classification (NCBI taxonomy): domain Eukaryota; kingdom Metazoa; phylum Chordata; class Mammalia; order Rodentia; family Ctenodactylidae; genus Ctenodactylus; species Ctenodactylus gundi. Next base: position 104,011 of record PVKB01000601.1, on the reverse strand, counting down.
ATGTCAACTATGACCCTGCTCATCATTTCGGCACGGTTTTAGAAATGAAGTAATGATAGGCATATCCAAACCCACAGACTGACTCAGAACGTGTAAATCCAAGTAGGAAAGGAGGTAACAAAACCAAACAGGGAAAAGGCAGGCAGAAATTCCCAATTTATGAAGACAGGTTTCTAATTGCTGAGCAAGCGAGTAAGGACAAGTTGTCAGCTACTTACATCTGATTCCAAGTAATAATGAAAGATTAGGCTCTTTGCCCTGAGCGCGCTCATTGAGAATACTACACAATGCTTTCAAGTCAAACAAACAATAGGACATTTCCTTGAATAGCTGATCAATCACAGTTAAGTCAAACAGTGGTCGTTTGGAAAGAACTGTCTGTGGCCTAGATTGGTCTGCCTCCTGGCCTTCATCCAATAAAGAGCATGTCTCTTCTGTTTGCCTTTGGTTCTGCAATAAATGAAAAAAAAAAAAAAAAAAAAAACAGTGTTAGAACAGGCAAAAGTACCCAAAAGCCATACAGGTTAACATTTTCCCCAAGTCTACCAACAGAGGTTTATTATCAAGTGACCTATTAATAAGATATGTATATTAATCACATTGGATTGCACACACAAAATGGGGAAAAAAGAAAAATATAAACTTATACAGTGGAAATGGTTCATATGTGTCATCTGATGCCCTAGAATAAATTCAAGAGAAAGAGCATTATTACATCTAACCAGCTCAGGTTCTAGGGGGTTCTCACATTATGAGCATCTGTGTTAAGTATGTATGCTTCTACAGATGATGTCAACTTCAAGGACAAAGAGAACTAAAAAGAAGGCTTAGACCTTATTCTGTACTTTCATTGTTAGCAGCAGTTATAACTTAGTTAATCTGAAATCATTTCTGTTTAACCAGAAATAAAGCATATATGTTACTATGTTAATATGCTAACAGGAACCAACAAGTTTAATTTTAAAAACTAAGAATTACAAATATAAAAATCAACAGAGGAAAAAAATAATTCTAATTGTTAAATTCAAATTGGAGGTATCAATATGAACTCATAATTTACTGTTCAGAAAATGCTCTCCCCTCCAAAACTGTCCCCTCTTTATCTTCAATTGCTAAAGCTAAGTTTAACTAGCATTCTTGTTGAAACTGTATTTCAGACTAACCAACAAATCTGGTATAAGAAAAAGATTTTTGTTTTGATGAATGCCAGCTAATAAATATACAAAGAATGTTGTAACTGGAAAAAATAACTATTTTTTAATCACCTAATGATTTAAGCAATGATCACTGACAAATTCTAAAACCGTCAAGGGAACAGGTACTGGCAAATTCATGCAGTTCCACAAATCACTTGTTTGCAGGTATTGCAACCTTACAAAGGAAAAAGTCAGGCTGCTGTCACTTCCACCTAGAGAGATCAATATTTGTATGCTACATATAAAGTAATAATCAAATACAGTATAATCTGATACTGAAAACCCACAAAGTATTCACACCAAAAAAACTTACATGAAATTCATGAGGTCTACTAAGGTCCAGCCTCAAGAAAGGCAAGGAGGTCAAAAATAAGATGAATGACACTTAATAAAGAAGCAATCGGATAAATACAGAGGGCGTGACAATTTACAAGTCTGAGAAAAATGTGCTTCCAGGTTCTTCAACAAAACAAGACAATAAATGAGGAAATAAAGGGAAGTGGAGAAGGGATAAAGATATATTCATATCTGATATATCTATATATCAATTCCCCTAAAAATGTAATTGTTATGAACCAAAAGCATATACTAATAAAATAAAAAAGGGACCTTAGGTTTATAAGCCACTACAATGAAATGCAATGTGTGGTCTCACTGGATCCTGTTTTTCAATAGGCATGAAAAAAACAGAGAAATTTGAATACAGAGTAGGTATTATCAAATGTGAAGGAATTATTATTATTTGGAGTGACAGCAGTATTATGGCTATTTAAGAAAATATCCTTAACTTTTGTAAGTACATTCTTAAGTATTTAGGGGAATAATGTAAAGATAAAATATGTATTTTTTGTATACACGTTCTTCAACACAAGTCAAATACTTTATCTCAGAGTTAAATAAAGATGTGTGATGTGTTCCAATGATAAAATGCCAACATTGCACTTTCCTGAAGTATTTTCAATGGTAATTTTGTTTATATTCAACTTACACCCATTTGCTCACTTTTGGGCCTCACATTTAATAGCGTTTGACTTTGCTGTTTGTACAAATGTATTCTGAGACATAAAAAGGCTTTCCTTTTATTATAATATTCATAAGAAACCTAACATTTAATGAACAGGAAGATCAAAATGGTCTCCAATTTAAAAAAATGTTCTGCTAATTAATATGTACAAAACATGCACTGGCATAAACAAAACAAACATTAAGAAGGTAGTGAATCGCCTTTCCAAGGCAATTTGAATTTCTACTCACTTCAAACAGTGCTTTAGTTAATCTTTGTAGGTTTCTGTCTTTCCTTTCCAGCTCTTCCATCATCTTCTGTGTAGTCAATTTCTCTTTAGAAAGTTTCCCTTGGATAGACTAGAGCAAAAACAGCAGCAAAATGTAAAGCAAAGCATATTAAGACCTACAAGAAAATACCAATTTGACACAGGCAACCAGGAATATCAGCTTTGAATAGTTTACAGCTTTTGGCTTTCCAGTGGTTTGCAAGATGAATCCTTTACCTTTAAAATAAGCTGTATTACTTACAGAGTGGATAACTTTACCCAGCCTTCACACAAAGCTATATCCACAGCCCATTTTTATTTTGATACTGACACAGGGCCTTGCTAAATCACTAAGTTGCCCAGCCTGGGCTCAAACTTGTGATCCTCCTCCTTGGGGTTGACTCATTGTTTTTCTAGGTCCTGATTATTTATTTGGGCTAGCTAAGTTCTTTTATGGAAATGAATATTCCTCTTACCATTGCCTTCATTGTGTCCCAGAGGTTCTGTTGTGATGTGCTGCCACTGTCATTTCTCTCTGTGAACTTTATTACTTCCTTGATTTATTCTGTAACTTAATGTTTATTTAGCAAAGTACTGTCCAGTCTCCATTTGTTCGAGTTGCATTTTGTGTGGGTATGTGTTATAGTAGATTTCTAGCTTCATTCCACTATGATCTGACAGGATGCATGGAATTATTTCAGTTTTTTGTTTGTTTGTTTCTGTTGAAGCTTGCTTTGTGGCCTAGAATGTGATCTATTTTAGAGAATGTTCCATAGGCAGCTGAGAAAAATGTGTAGTGTTTTTATTGGATTAAAAACTCTGTATATGTCTCTCAGATCCATTTCTTCTATCATGTAATTTAGATCTGCTATGTTTTTGTTGATTTTCTGTCTAGTTGATCTGTTTTCCTGGGAGAGAGGAGTATTAAAGTCTTTCACTAGCACAGAGTTGGAATTTATCTGCCTTTTGAAATCCAGTAGCTTTTGTTTTATGTAGTTGGGTACAGTCTTGTTCAGGGCTCAAACGTTTATGACTGTCAGTTCCTCTTGCTGGACTGTTGTTACCTTTACAAGAATGAAGTGACCTTCTTTTGTCTTTTCCGATCAGTTTTGACTTAAATTCCACTTTGTCAGCAGTGTTGCTATGCCTTTTTTTTTTTTTTTCTTTTGGTCCCCCAGTTAAGTGGAATATAGACTTCCAGCCATTTACTTTGAGTCTATGTTTAGCTCCATTTTTGAAATGTAATGGTATCTCTTGAAAGAAACATGTGGTTCGGTTATACTTTTTAATCCAACTAGTCAAATCTATGTCTATGTTTTCACTGATGAGGTGAGAACATTAACATTTAGGGCTATAATTGATATCTGAGCCTTAGGTCCTGCCATTTTGTCTTCCTGTGAATACTGATTTTTTACTTATTGTTTTTGATATCCTATTAAAGATACATCTGCCACTGTGTTCTTGGTTGTGGTTGTCCCCATTGAGAATTTTTTGTGGTGCTGGTTTGGTTGTCATAAATTTCTTCATGGTTTCCTTGTTATGGAAGGTTTTCATTTTGTTGTCAATTTTAAATGACAGTTCTGCTGGGTGCAGGAGTCTTGGTTTATGGTTTGGGCTTTTAAGACTTCACTCCAGGCTCTTCTGGTCCTTAAAATTTGTGTTAAGAATTCCACTGTTACCCTATAGGTTTGCCTTGATACGTCACTTGCTTTATCTCTCTTACAGCTTTTAGAATTCTCTATTTGCTTTGTATTTCAGTGAGTTCTATTATATCTAGAGGAGCTTCCATTTTTGTCATATCTAGTGGGTGGATGGTATGCCTCAGTCATGTGTGTGTCTATTTCATTTTCATTTTGTTTTCTCTTATGATTTCAGTGAGCAGATTTCCTAGTCCTTTAGTGTGGATTTCCATTTTTCTTGTTTTCCTGATATTCTGAGATTAAGTGTGAGTCTTCTATAATCTGTTGTATTCAATTTCTTTGTTAATATTGAATTATTTCAGGGTTGTTAGTAGTCTGGGCCATTATTTCATTCTTGTCTTCTAAATCAGAAGTTCTCTTCCCATTTTGTGTCATTCTGTTTCCTAAACTCTCCATGGACGTTTTCATCTCCTGATGCTCTTCCTCTATTTTTTCATATTTCTGGAATTCTTTAATGAATTGGTCATTCATTTCCTATATTGACTTCTATAGCTCTTTTAGTTTTGCATTTGTTTCCTCCTTAATTTCCTTAGCTGAATCTTTTTAAAATTCTTTAAGTATCTGGTGTAGTTTGCTGTCTGCGTCTGTCCTATTTTCTTCCAGCAGGTTAAATATTTTTTTTTTCCCAAAGTTTAGAATTTTGGATCTTCTTCTGGTTCTATATGGGTCTCCATGATGAGCTGGGGGCTTTCTGTGGCATCTTGCCCGCTTGGTTTCTCCTCTTGCTGTTGTACGTTCCTTTGACTTACTGTGGTAGCCCTTTAAGCAATCTCTGTACTCTGGTAGTAAAGAGTGTTGCTCTTCAGCTGTGCAATATGCTGTATCACTGAGGTGGAAGTCCTCTTTATAGCTCATCTACTTCTTAATTTCAGACCCAAAGGTCTGAACGTGGTTACCTTGATGCCTCCAGCTGAATGCAGCAGTGACGGACAGGAATTGTCCTAGTTGTGTGGACTCTAAGGTGCAGGCAGGGGTCTGGCCATGGCTACCTGGATGCTCTTGGTGTGCAGCAGTGACAATTGGTGATTACATCCAGCTGTGTGGATTCGGAGGTGCAGGTGGGGGTCTGGGCATGGCAAGTAGGCCCAGTCACATGGGGTCCATGTTGCAGGTGGGGGTCTGGGCATGGCTATCTGGGTGCCTCCAGTATAGAGCAATGATGGGTGCTGAGAAAGCTCAGTCATGTGATCTCCAAGATGTAGGCAGGGCTCTGGGCATGGCCACCTGGATGCCTCTGGCACACAGTAGTGATGGATGGCGATTAAGCTAAACTGCAGGGGCGCCAGGGTGCAGGAGGGGCTCTGGGAAAAGCCAATGAGTGCCTCTAACATGCAGCGATGGGTGCCAAGTAGGCCCAGTCACATGAGCTTTGAGATGCAGTAGGGGTTCTGGGCACAGCTATCTGGATACCTCTGGTGTACTGCACTCACTGATGCATTTAACAGTTAACATTTAACAGTTCTACTTTTACTGGGGATAGAGTAGAGAGCAGACTATAATTAGAAGTTAGTTTTAGGTATAAACTAGAAAGCAGGAGAGTATTTATAAGATGGTAGATAGCCTGTCAGTATATTCCTATCCCAGGCTGGCAATAACAGGAAAGAGCAGTAGAAGCGTAACTCAGACGAGGTGGGGAGAGTTTAGAGTGAAACAAGGAGAGTGTAGGTTCCAGATCTGCAGACTGCTTTAGGATACAGGGTTCAGATAATAAAGAGAGGTAGGGATTCAGCAACTATAGGACATAAAGAGAAAAGAAGCTGAAAAGAAAGGGGAGAAAAGGGAACATAAAAAAAGAGAAGAAAAGAAAAAACAAAAAGAAAGAAAAAGTTTACCAAAAAAAGATCAAGGGAAAAGAGGGAGAAACCCCCCCCCCCCCAGCAACAACAACAAAAAGACACAAACAAAACAAACCTCCTCCAAAAAAAAAAAGAAAGAAAGAAAGAAAGAAAGAAAGAAAGAAAGAAAGAAAACAGAAAAGTTAATCAGCTGTGGGAAAGGGAAGAAACTAAACCTAAAAAGTTAATTCAAAAATCAAGATGTAACATTACAACATACTGGAATAAAAAGAAAGAGAAAAATACATATACTTCCGTACCCTCCTGTCTTAATAGGATATAAAGGCTTTCACAGGTTGACACTATTCTACTTGGCTACTATTCCTGGGGGTTTCCACTTTATCTGAGTGCTGTTCCCAGCCATTCCAGGTGCCCTCCGCAGCAAGTGACGGAGGCAGGCAGGGAGATCTCAGTCCATGTCTGCCTAAAGTGATGGCGGTGGGCAAGGACACACGGCCCCAGATGCACTGCGAGCAATGGCTGTGGGCAGGGAGACCCCAGCCCAAGTCTGCGGCACCTGATTAGCAATTGGGGTGAGACTCGGGCCTAGATTCTTGGTCAGGGATCACTCTGCCCTGGGCCCACATCCACAGACAGCAATGGCAGCAGATGGGGAGACCCTGGCCTAGATCTGTGTGGGGGGATAGTAGTGGGTGGGAAGCTAAAACATTATTTCTTTATCTGAAATTGTTTAGAAAAGCCTATCTTTGAGGGTTGGCTAATTTGTGGTGATGCAGGATTTATATGAACACAAAACCTGATTATTAAGGTAAGTTCTCAAAATGAAACAAAGTTTAAACAGTATACAATATCATGTCTCTTTTCACAAAAATCTTAACCTTTAACAACAGGTGGTAAATAGCTCCTTTCTGCCATTTTACATAAATACCTATGACCTTCTGAAATATGCATTAATGGTATTTATAAATTCAAAATATTTGTTTGACATATGAATATATAATACCAAGTGATTAGTTATATTCTATGTAAGATAGAAAACTTGATATAAATTTGTTTTTACTTTGTTCTATCAAGAATGAATAATGCTTTTTATTTTGTGAAGACTTTTACAAACTGTTTTTGAGTTCTAAGAGTTTATTTCAACACGATTTTTCTTTTTCTTTCTTTCTTTCTTTCTTTTTTTTTTTTTTTTGAGACAGTGTCTCACTCTGTAGCCCAGGCTATTCCTGAACTCACTATGTAGTCCTGGCTGGCCTTTAAGTCATAGCAATCCTGTTGTCTCAGACTCCTGAGTACTGGGATTACAGGCATACACTATCATGCCTGGCTTTATGTGGTGCTGGGAATTGAAGTCAGGGCCTTACACTTGCAAGGGAAGGATTTTAACTGTTGTGCTATTTCTCTAGCCTGAGAGCTAAGATTTTAAAAGCAGGGGAGAATTGCTCAAAATGTTGGTATTCCATTATACATAAATAAAAGTGACATATTCTTTTGTGAAATAAACATTTAGCTTTGTGAAACGCAGACTAATAATTTATAATTAACTAGACATACTGGGTATTAACAAAATTATAAAAACTGAGTTAGAGTTCAAATGCCTATAATATCTTTTACATTATATGTTGAATAATATTATAATAGTTATGCTAAGTTACTAACTTACTGGTGCTTGTTGTTAACATTTTTGAAAAGTAGTTTTGAGTGCATATATTACTTCAATGTAAGTATCTGGAAGTGCCCCCAATCACATACAATTTACATGAAGGAAAGCCAGATTCCATACAAATTACATAACCTATGAACTCAATTTATGAGAAAAAGGAAATTTATGTGATTAGTTTTCGTGCATACACACACACACACACACACACACACACACACACACACACACACACAAAAACACCTTAAAAAAAACTACACAAATACATTCCTTCCTATAAATCACTCAGGCAAACACTGTTCCATGTACTGGGTGATAAGTCCATGAACAAAGCAGTCAAGATTGTTGGCCCTTATTCAACTTTTACTAGGAAGAAAAAGACCAAAGGAAATAAAAGGTGGTAAGTTGAAGAAAGGTTTGAAGTGAGATTACGTATTCCATGAATACAGACTGTTTCAATTAGTGCAGAGGCTGGGAAGTACATGGCACCTTCTGTGTTTAATAATAAGACAAGTAAGAACATCACAGTCACAGAAAGGGGTAACGGAGGAGAAGAGATTGTAAGGCCTCATAAAGCAGCGTAGGAATTTTCATTTTTTATTCTGAAAAAAAGGTGGGAAACCTTTGAAGAATTCTTACAATGTGATCTTTATTTGTTCACTAGAACAAGGGTCCCCAACACCCGGGCTGCAGGCTTGTACCTGTCTGCGGGCCTTCCAAGGACTTAAGGACTGAGCCAAAAGCTGGGTGCAGAAGTGAGCAGAGAGCTAAGCCCTGCCTCCTGTCAGTGTGCTCCTATGAGGTTCAAGTAGCTGCTGCTGCCGACTGAGCTTGCTTTGCTCTGGGCTCCTCTTCTGGTGCTCCCCTTTCCACACTATCCTCCAACAACCTACTTGAATAACAAGTGACACCTACCCTCCCCATGGTCTTCAACTAAACCTGCCTCTGTGTCAAAAGGGTTGGGGACTACTAAACTCAGATGGCTCAGGCAGAAGAGGATAGGCTCTGGGAGGCCAAGGTGAGAGCAAAGAAGCAGGTGAGAAACGAAGTTGGTTAGGGCCAGGGTACTAATGGAGAAGCTTGGGAGAAGGCACCAGATTTACATGAATGACTGAAACACACGGAATTTATGTCTTAAAAAAACTGTAATAGTAAAGACACACTGTCATTAATCTGGTTAAGATACTTCCATATTACTTCAAACATTCCCTAATCTCACTGTTCATGCCACTTTCTGAAGCAGTTCTTGAAGTTCTCTTTTATATTTTTACTGTTGTGGCTGCCTTGAGGTCCTAAATCTATCCAAAGCATTTACTTTTTATGGTCATTTGACTCTGGGTTTGAGAAGAGCCAGGAGCTGTGCCATGTCAGATTTAGTGAATGAGGTGGAAAAGGACATACCACGATGTTTTTATGAGGGTGCCTTTCAGTTGGATGGCACTTGGTCAACAGCATTCACTGTATTTTTGGTCACGCCTCATTAAGATGTTCATGAAGGAGGACTTCCAAGAAGTGCTTCAGAAAGTAGCATGGGCAATGAGATAAATGTCTTTGAAGTGAGGAGGATTACTTGGGGGTAGATTAAAGGCAATGTGTCATTTATTGAAATAAAAATATTAATTTAAACATACACTGTATTTTTTGATCAGCCCTTGAATACATATAAGTTCGAGATAGGGTCTTATGTTTCCCAGGCTCGTTTCAAATCTGAGGGCTCAAGTGATCCTCCTGCCTCAGCTTCCTGAATAGCTGAGGCAAGGCAAAAACACCACTGTGCTCAGCTCCAGACATATGTGGAAGGGAACAAAATGTGCCAACACGTGTGAGGGTAAGAGAGCTGTTAAGGAAAAGTCAAGCATTTCTGGACTGAGCAAAAGAACACCTGGCCAGATCTGCCATTAACAGAAAATCCGGAAGGTGTAATAGGGCTTGTTTACCTTTACTGGTAGTGGGAAGAAAGCTCACTTTTGGACACTTTCTGTCAAGTGGTACTACTGAGCAGGCCACTAGATGTGGAAGCTGGGAACTGGGGCAGGAGGATCTTGAGCTGGAGATGAAACTTACGGAGCAATGAGCACACACAAATATATTTAAAGCCATAACACTGAGTAATATCACTGAGAGGCATTCCATAGATAGATTTGTATTTTTATAACATACAGGAGTCTGCCATTTTGCTTAGACTAAATTTAGTTGGTTCTGTTGCCTTTAATCAGAAAACGTAAGTGATTTCTACCTGTCATGAAGTGCTTATGCAAAACGCATTAATTCCTTGTATTAAGTATTAAAGAGAATCCATTCCAAAAATAAGACATTTTTAATTAAAAATACAAAGGGACAATTTAGTATTTGTCCATACTTAAGGCAAAGTCAAAAAAGAGCTCAAGTGTCAGGGAAGTGAAGATGATGATATTATACATGGCAGAACTCTGCTTTCTGGCTGATATTTCTTAGTTCTAAAGTCTAGCAGTAATCAAACTAGAAAACATCTCTTTATACATGACAGAGCTGAGGTATAGAAAGAGATATCCAAGATTACAGCTAAGATTTCAATTTATGTGTATTTGACATCAGAATTTATGCTCCTGGCTTTATTCCTGGCCTCCCAACTGAAAAATTCTAAGATATAAACAAAAATTCAAAATAAAAGTACTGGTCTCGTTTCTTCCTTGTAGAGTTTTTGGAAAAGGTAATCTTAAACAAAGGATTTACTTTTAGACTTGAAAGAAGTTATGATACCTCAGAAAACCTGGAAATCCTGTGGAAGATGCCTTATGTTTAGGTAGTTTTGCACAGACTTGGAAAAATTTCTTCCCAAAGTGACATATATTTTTAATACATTACAGTTGTGCTATGTGGTATTATTAGCTCCTTGAACTCAAATGAAATGTCTGGCTGCATTTTCTGACTTATTTCAGGATCATTATAATGGACAATTTTTATCTAGTTTGTCACTGACCACAGTGCCATGCAAAAAACAAAGATGCCCAGGAAGTACTGAATAGTTATTTTTCATACTATTTCACAATTCATTAATTCTCCTCATTCAAAAATTGTTTACTGAGATTCCATCATGGCAATTCCACTCTACACTGGCAGCCAGTAAGTAACAGCAGGCTTCAATATCCCCAGCCCTGCTCCCACATGAACAGCTGTCTTCTAAGAAGAGAGAGAATATCAGTACTGAACCATCCTGCCCTGAGCTAATGGTCAATATGGCAAGGTTTCAGTCAAATGGAAGCCAGGAGATACGGGTTCCTTTCAGCCAGAGCCTCACATGGTATAGAGGCTTTCCTCCGGGTGTGGCAACCTCAAAAATCCTGGGGGCCTGTTTGCTTCTGTCCTAGATTGTGGAGTATGGGCATCCACGCAGGGAGAGGCAAATCAAGGTAAGCAACAGATGTTGCTCCCAAAACCTCCTGAGTGATCAGCTTTTACAGCAAGGGCTTATTCGTTTCCCATCCCCAATGATCGAGTTCACAGTCTTCACCTGAGAAGTAGGCCACAGAACAGGGAGCTCCAAATTTAACTATCATAAAACTGACATCTTTTGCTACAGTGTGTGGCGAAGTTCAAATTTAGCAGTGCTCTTAGCAACATTGAAGATTATCATAAAGAGTACCTGGGAAATTACTGCTATTGGGTTGTTGGAAGAGGCATGACACATTCTTCCAAAAGATGGTGTAACTTCATTTTGGGAAGCATGATAGTCATTTGCATCTATGCTATTATATCAGTGACACATGCTAATTCTAGCTTCATTAAAAAAACTGAGTTATTTGGTTGTTTTGTAGATTTTGTGACAAGTTGAAGATGAAAGACCAAACTAGGCATTTTCACCATATTTCACTGTTTTATTTTTGTACAGGGACAAATACATGTCAAGTTTGTGAAAAGTTGCATATGGTTTACAGTGACAGTGCTCTACCAGAACCTTAGGGCCAACAACGGTTCATGAAATTCTGTGCTAGTTGTTTTGATCTCAACAACACTTTTCAGTTAGCGAGGGCCACCGAGGTTGATGATGACAAAATAAAGGCACTGAGTGAAGCCATGTTACATGACACAAGAGATGACAGAAACACTGAACATTCATCATTCAAGCATTCACAACCACCTGACGAACTTGGAATGTGTAGGAACGCTCAATATTTAGGTTTCTAATAAACCAAAAAAAGTTCATTCATCCCGTTTTGACATGACTGACACCTGGTGATGGGATGTGGATTGTTTAAAACAATGTGGTACAAATGGTTCCAACACAATGACTGTCTTCAAATGTCATTGAAAGCAGACATTAGTCAGAGAAAAGTTATGCTCTCAATATGGTGGAATTTTAAATGTGTTTTCTGAACCCCTACCTATGTACCAAACAATTCTACTGTGCCCTATCAGCAACTGGACAGTTTGAATGGATCCACCATCCAGAATGCCTAGAGCTCGTTAATGATCAGGGGGTTGTATTCCATCATGACAATGTGATCACCTGTCAAAAATCATCGGAGCTTTGTGGAATGTGTTATCACACCCACCATACTTGCCTGACCTTGTGCTTTTTTCACTGAGGTGAAGGTGGCAGTCACGTGCACCAGTCATCATGGCAGTGACAGATAGCAGCTGCCCTGAGAATGCGGCAGCAGTGGCTCGCAATGACATCGCCTGTGATGCCCAGCAGTGGACACTGCTGCAGCACCCAGTAGGTAAGGCCTCATGTCCTAGGATTCTAGTACAACTGCCTCCAAAATTGAGTTCCTTAGAAGCTATTTTTGAAGGGTTCTTACTTTACCACTATCTTGCCTGGAAGACCTCATTTTGTCTTTTGTGGATCATAATCATTGATACACGTCAATTTAGAAAGGTCATTTTAAAAGTATAAATTCTTCCAATGAGGAAAATTTTAACATTTGAGAAAACAGGTAAATATAATATAATCCTTTTAGCTTTTACCTTCTCTGCAAAATATTTCAAATACAGTATCCATTTCTGATAGCTAACTATAGTCAAGCTTATGAAGGTGAAATGTACTTTTGAGAACTAAAGGAAGGCAATGCTCAGCTAACAGCTCATTCACACTTGATGGCCACCTTCACATTTAGAGAAATGATGGGGATGTCTTACTGCATTTGTGTATACACAGAAGAAAAACCTGTAGGAGAAGCCTGGTTAGCTAAATGGCTTTCATGTATACAGACAAAGGCGACCTTCTAAAACATCAATGATTAACAAGTGACTGATGTTAGTTAACAGTGTCAGCCTAACAGCTGAACAAAATATTGGGTAAATTTGTGTTTAACAGCATCCAACTCATTTTCAAATTTAGAATATACTTTTATGTCAAGTAGTACTTTCTCTATATTGAACAAATGGAGTACTACTAGGAGAAGACCAATTTCTTCCCAATTTCAAACCTGTAAACCAAACTTGCCAGTCCCTATACCAGATCAATGTTTACTTGACTTCTGGCCAAATACAGCTATAAAGCATACTATAGCTATACTTTAAGCACAACTTTTTACTAAGAAACAAAGTCTTATTTTTATGCCTCAGAAACTAGCCATCAAATGTACATGGCATGGAATTTTATTTTTCCTTTTTGCAACTAAACTCTAGTAAATCACTTTCTTATACCCAAATGTTGTGTGTCAGAATATTTAAATGATCTTTAAACACTGGTCTCTTGACAGTTTGTAGAGACCTAAAAAAAGCAATGAAAAATGAAGTTCTGGTTATCTTTTGTATACCAAACACCCTAAAATTGAACATTATCATACCACTGTTAGGAAACAAAAAACATCCGAATTAAAACAACAGTGAAATATTACAATTTTAATAGTACAGTGATAGTAAAATGCATAATTTATGTTAGATAATTTGGGAGGCTCTCTGTTATCTTTAATTATGTTAGTATTGTGGGTGATACTGCCTATGTGAATATATTTAAGAGGAAAACAGCATGTGGAATGATATTATAATCTACATAGGAATAAGGATGGTATTCTGTTTATATGTAGATAAAGACTAGGCAGCTTTAAAGAATTAGTAATTGGGAAAAAACTGCTCTACTTGGTGGCCAGCTTGATAGTATTACAACTAATTACGCTCATCAATCACGATGCAAAGCAACAAGAACATTTTTCAACCTTTTAGGATTTACAATTTCACAGAAATGATTAATTTTTTTTCAGAGTATGCAATATTGGTAGGCTTTAAAACAGCACATTTTCAAATAAAAAGGCTATCACAAACTACCAACTTAAAAACAATCTAACTTTTCCTGTGAGGTACCAAAAAACATGAGTTTAAACAAAATCAAAGAAAGAGATGAGTAATACTTGCCTCCAAGTGTAATTTGCCAATTAATATCTTGATGAATGCAACTATTTTGGCCAGTGCTACAGTTAAGATCTAAAGTGTCCCTCAGGGCTGAGGGCATAGCTCAGTGTTTAAAGCTCTGGGTTTGATTCCTCAGCACCACAAAAATTTGGCATGATGGTGCACACAAATAATTCCAGCACTTGGGAGGTCGAGGCAGGAGGACTGCTGAGAGTTTGAGGCCAGCCTGGGCTTCACAGTGAGTTCAGGAGTAGCGTAGACTACAGAGTAAGATCCTATCTTGAAAAATAAAATAACAAAATAAAATAAAATGTCTTCCAAAAGTTTGGGTTCACAGGTGGGTTTCAAAAGGCAACTGGGATGATAGGGTACTATACTCAACACAGACTGACTCACTGATGAGATCATAGCTGAATGTGCTGTTACAAGGAAGACCTAGCTGGAAGATGTGTGTTATGGAGGGTATAGCCAGAAGGGTGTGGTCTTGCCCCAGGTTCCTTCCTTCCCCTCTCCCTTCCCCCTTCCTCCTTCCTGGCTACCCAAGAGTGAGCAGCTTTCCTCTGCCAGCTTGCCACTTCTAACCTGAATACAACCAATCATGGACTGATGCCTCTGTAAACTATGAGCAAAAGTAAAGTGAACTCTCTAGAACTGTGAGCTATAATAAATTTGTTTCTTGAAGTTGTTGGCATCAGGTATTTTTGTTCCAGTGATATGAAAGTGTCTCATACAAGTACTAATCAACTTTACTGTGTGTGCCTGTGTGAACAAATCATATACTAAATCTACATCTAGTTGGAGAAATTGGTAAATGAGATGCTAAAACCACCAAAGAAAACAAAACAAAAAAAAGAACCAATTACTCCAAAATCTAAGGCAACAAAATTAATGAGTATATTGTCTGGGCCCAAATATTTAGAAAAAATTCACCTCATTAATTTGGCTTCTATTCTTCAAACATTTAAAGAAATAAAAGAATGTTTGTTCAAATATTTTAAGAACAAATACTGTATGATATATAATTACATATTCTTCTATATAGTTATACATGATCATGACATTTTTCCATGTGACTAAAGACTTGATTGCAATGTAAGATTGAATCACATTAAGATAATTACACAAACAAGAAAGATGCACATTTGAGCTCATTTAGGATACACTGAACACCTGTAATGTGAGGGACAGTATGTGATCAACATAACCTTAACTGTCTTAATGTCAAAGTTTTATGCCAAAGTTCATGTGATTATTCTTAATTTAGATTAAAATAATTTTAATAGGTCTTCTTCTTGGAAAATGTCACTAAATAAAAAGGAAATTCATGTCACCATGATCAATGATAAATCAGATAATGATTGACAGACCAAACAATCTTGTGATTCTGATGATCTGTGCAACAACTGAAACTGCATTTACTGACTAAAAAATAAAGATTGTAACCTCTGTGAATCAATCTGTCAGGCTCATATACTTGCTGAATCACACTACTGCTCGATTAAACTGATAATTCATTTTTTAAAAGGCAAATGCAGCAAACTATGTAATTTGGACAACCACTCATCACTTTTAACTTTCATTTAAAGTAAAATTAGATGAGATGTAGAAGACAAAAACAGTTCGGCACGATTTGCCTGGTGGTCTCCCATGGTGCTTAGAATACAATATGAACACGCACACTTCTACAGGATTGGGTGCAGACTACTTCCTGCTGCCACCTTCATTTCTCTCCCTCGGTTCTTGTATTTCAGACTAGCAGCCTTCATGCTGGTCTTGGAGCTCACCATACAGAAAGGCATCTGTTGGTCCTTCTGTCTAGTATGCTGATCTCCTAGATATCATCATTCATACCTCTGTTCATCCTGTGATAAAACTTCATGACTACTCTATCAAATGCAGCATAGTCTGTCAATGCCCTTTCTTCTACTTAGTTTTTAAAATAGCATTTTTCTATATTTTAATGCACCAGACTTTAAACAATAAAATATAGAGGCTCAAGGAAAGGCTCAGCAATTAAAGTGCTTGCCTAGCAAGTGCTAAGTACCCAAGTTTAATTTCCCAGCACCACATAAGCTGGGCATGGTGGTGCATGCCTGTAATCCCAGCACTTGGGAGGCTGAGGCAGGAGAACTGCTGTGAGTCCAAGGCCCTGTCTCAAACAACAACACTAATATAAATAAATATTTAAAATATATACAGGTAAAGTTGATTAGTAATCCTTTTTATTCTGTAGAAAAATCCTACTAGAAAGCCTAGGAATTTGCTTTGCTCACCAGTGACTTCCCAGTGACAAGAAGGATGACTGGCATATACATACTGACTTAGTGAATAACTGGGAAATCGCTGAAAGAATAAAAATTCATTTGCTTTCCGAATTTCTGAAGTGAATACTGGGTTTTAGGTACTGTGCTAAGCTCTAAGTCTCTAAATGTGATATCCTAGCCACCATTCTCAAGAAATTTATAAAGTATAAAGAAATAAATATGTAAAGAAAGGTTTACAGTAATAGGTTGACAAGACAAATGATAATACATAGTATGGTTAGGAGGAGGAGCAACATTAAAAGGAGAGGGGTCAATCCTACCTAACAGGCAGAGAAGATTATTTTTATAAAATAATGCTTCTACAGAATCCTGAAAGGCAAGTAGCTAGCAGATGGGCATTCTGAGGAGGATACAGGTATTTTTGAGAGCTACCAGAACTGAAAATTGCTGAGACATCATATGTGGATGTACTTTGACAGCGCAAGTACAGTACAAGTACAGTACGCATGCTAAGGGGAGGAGGTAAGGAGGCACTGTAAACAGATGTGAGAGTGTCTGGCTTCCAATTTAGTTCTTTAACCCACAGTCAGAGGGATATCCTATAGATAATCAAGAGGTATCTCATTATTTCTATATATATAAGAAGCATCACATTAAAAAGCATCATAGGGCTGAGACTACAATGGTAGGAAACCATAACTGGGAAACAGACAAAAACAGTTAAGAGAAAAGAGACAGAATGGTAACAGAGAGTTCAATGCTAGACAGTATCAATGGACACCAGGGAAATGACAGAGGAATCCTTATAGGATGCCAACATTTAAGGGAGAGTGCAGCTCAGTACAAGAACTCAGAAGAAAATCTAATGGAGGGAAAGAACATAATGTGGACAATAGGGGCTGTAATAGTGTTTCCAGATGGAAAAAATATTTATAGATGAATAACAAGTGGATTTAAAAAATTAAAAGTCTCTATTAGATCACTGCTGCCCTAAATCAAATGTGTTATTAGTAGAGAAGAGAAGACTAGATCCAAATAAGAGGTTATAAGACGGGAAATAGAGAACAATCTTCACCTTTTTTTTGTAGAATTGATTTAGCAAATAGAAGTTTTACACCCCCAAAAAACTGAAAGAGAAATATTCAAGATTCTATAATTTCACCTCAAGTGCTGAAAATATTTCAACACCAATGTAAATACTTTAATATTTTTAGATTTTTCTTAAGCAATAAAGCAGCTTACTGCTGAATTAAAATAGGTACAAAATATTCCTTACCTGAATTTCTAAAATCATCCTATTAATTTCATCTTGTTGGCTCTCTATTATCTAAAACACAGAAAATAGATCCGTTTGAATCAATTCGATTTTCCCTTTGCTTTGTAGAAGTACCAATATTTCAAGAAAACAAAAAAGTATAAAAAAATTATAAATTTATTTAAAAAGTCTTTTAATTTTACAAAGATACTCATAATAAATGTCCTTTAAAGAGAAACATGATTTGGATCACACACATATGAATACCGCAAAGTCGTTCTGTAGTTCTTATTAAAGTTTTATATGAACTTATAAAAATAACTGAGTCAGGCTGAATAATTTAGGGAAAAAGATGCTCTTTTGCTTTGGCTTTTATTTAAATTTAAATCATCTATATTTGTTTTAATTGTTATATGAATATATATATATATACACATACATACAATATATATTATACATTATATACATATATATTCCTCCTAACCCAGATAAAAACACACTGGGTAGATCCCAGAACTCTTGGAGGCTGATGTAGAAATATCACAAATTCAAGCCCAGTTTGGACAACTGAGCAACTCTGCAAGATCTCAAAACAAAAACTGAAAAATGGGCTGAGAATATAGCTCAGTACAAACATCCTGAACTTGATCCCCAGCATCAAGAATAAATAAAAATTTAAAATATAAAATAAATGCAAGCTAAACTTTTATAAGCTATTGAATTTGTTAGCGAAATTATAAATTACATAAAACTAAATTATGTATCTATACACATATATCCACACAATACAGATTTCACGTTTATTATCAAAGTATCTACTGACCTTATGAGCAGCCTCATTTTGTTCTCTGAGATTATCATTTTCATTTTGAAGCTGTTTTGCATCTAACATTGGAAGGCGGATTCCATCTTCAAGACATCTTTCTACTTTTTGTTGCAAACTGTTTTAGGAAGGCATAATTACACAAAGAAAATAAGTTCTACTTGGTGATTTAGACTGATGACTTCAACATAAATGATATCCCTTAAGGTCTATAATGTTTTTAATAAAGCAATAATCAACATTCAAAGAAAGTATACTAGTAACTGTACCTATATTTCAAACAAGGAAGAAAAGTTCATAAGTAGCTAGAGGCTGATTATCCCTTTAGAGATAGTAAATCTGAGACCAGTGATGTTTTGCATATGATTCCTTGTCCATCTGGCAAATTAAAAATAAAATGATAAACTGCGGAGGGTGTTAACTTTGAGAAAGAAACAATAGCAGTGTTCAGGTTAAAATAAATTGCATAAACAAGGATGATCAAACCCAAAATTTAGAAGCTTCAGTAGCTTCACGAAACGAAACTATAGCTCTACTTCACCTTTTCATCTCCCAAAACACTAACGTTTTGACTTCTAAAGCTGGTTTCTTATAATTTGGTTTGATATTTTTCTGTATTTTAAGTATTATGGCTACCTGAGTCTTTTTCTCACTTCTAAAAGAAGAAATAATGTTATATTTATGTCATAGGCAAAAAACTAATAGTCTTGTTTAGTATGATGAGGACTTCAGATATGTTTATACATAATGGCATCAGAGACATCTTTATATATTGTTACTTGTCATACAAGTATTTACTTTTCCAATCTGTACGTAAAAATAAATTATTTATATTTTAAAATAACTTCTACTTCATTTTAGTGTGAAGATATTACATTTCCATGTACAATTAATATTTCAAGAGATAAAAATTCACAAAAATATTCATCTTTAAGGAAAAAATAGCCACTGAAGAACACACTACCTCATGGTAAAATGCCAAATCACATGTTCTTTCATGTATCAATGTCCAAGCACGTGACATACTCATTTCAAAAGGTAATAAATATCAATACCAAAAGAACTCACTAATATATATTTTACTATAATTTTCATTAGTAATTAAAGCTTTTCTGGGATTTATAAATTCTGCATGTGCTTAAGAATTCATGAAGCAAGATGTTTAGTGATATTATATAAAATAGAAAAATATGACATAAATCATAGTCATCAGACTTATTTAATAAATCTTGAAATTCCACTTAGCGCAATTAGGCAAAGGGAAGCAATAAAAAGATACAAATAGGAAAGAAGGAAGGCAAATTATTTTTGTTTACAAATAATATGATTCTATATGTATAAGACCCTAAAGACGCCAGCAAGACTTTTAGAGCTGATAAATGAGCCAAAAAAAGAAAAATCAACATTAAAATATCAACAGGTTTAACACATACCAATCACTGATTAGTTAAAAAAGAAATAAAAAAAATTCTAGTCACACTAACTTAAAAATAAAACAAGACAAAACAAATAAAAAACCCTAGGGATCAATCTAACCAGGGGGATGAAAGACTTTTACAATGAAAATTTCAAAAAATGAAGAAAGAAATTGAAGAAGACTCTAGATAGTGAAAAAATCTTCCACATTCTTAGATTGGAAGAATTAATATTGTTAAAATGGCCATATTACAAAAAGTGGTTCACAGTCTCAATGCAAAATAACATTAAAACAACAATAACCAGATCTAAAATAAGAATTCTAAAATACCTATGGCAACAAAAAAGACCCAGAATAACCAGAGCAATCCTAACAAAAAAATAAAAAGATAGACGGTATCATAATAACTGATTTCAAATTATACTATAAAGCTACATAACAAAAATAGCATGCCACAAATAATATATTGGAGAAAAGATAGCCCTTTTAACAGATGGCTCTGGGAAAACTGGATATCCATTTCTGTAAGATTAAAACTAGATTCTTGTCTCTCCCTCTACATAAAAACCAACTGAGAATGAATCAAAGACCCAGGTATAAAATCTGAAAATGAATAAAAGAGAAAACACCTCAGCCTTAGATACAGCAAAGACTTCCTGAAAGGGACTCTGGTAACATAGGGTGTAACAGCAAGAATCAACATGTGTAACTAATTCAAACCACAGTTTCGATATAGCACAGGAAACAACAGAGTGAAGAGACAGGCTACAAATCAGAAGAAAAATCCTGCCAGCTACTGTTCCAACAGAAGGTTAATATCTCAATATATAACAAAGTATAAAAAAGTTAACCCCCCAAAAACCCAATAATTAAATGGGGAAATGAAATGCATACAAACCTCTTTTTTTTAAAAAAAAGCAAAGGTGGTCAATAAATACATGAAAAAATGTTTAACATCTTTTCCAAAAGAAAAATGCAAAACAAAATAATACTGAGATTCCATCTCAACCCAGAAAAAATGGCAAACATAAAAATATAAAAAGCAATACATGCTGGCAAGGATGTGGGAAAAAGAAATCTTTTACTCTGACTTCTGAGCAAGATGGTGGCACAGTAACAGAGCTGCTCAGTGTCTTCTTGTGGACTCAGTTATAGTGGAGAATATAATTAAAAACTGCCCATTCAACTTAGCTAGGAGAAGAGGGTGCAAACCAACAATGGATAGGAGACCATGAGAAGACCAGAAATCCTGAAGATACATTGGAGGGGGAAGAAAACAGCATTCCAGGAAGTTGCCCCAGGCCCACTGGGAGTGGCCCTAAGACACAGGCATCAGCAAGAATGAGGAAAGAACCTCTGACAGAGGTAAGCGCAGATCCAGAAGTAGGAACTGAAAGGAGGTGGTAGCCCCAACCTCCAAGAACGTAGTGCAAACTGCAAACACACTGTGAGCTTCCCCTAGAAAAGGCCTCACAGTAGCAATGCTTGGAAGCCATGGCAGGCAGTGACATAGGCAGGAGCTATTTTATTTGTTTTTTTTCCTCCCATTTTATTGATAGGTATAAGTGCAAAATTTAAGATTTACAATGAAGTTTAGCATTTTGTGCACCTACATATCTTGTCAAGGTGACAAGGACTTTCCCCTCTCTCCTTTTGTACCTCCCCTACTCACCTCTCCCTCACTCCCTCTCCATTTTAAAGAAATATCCTGAGCCTGAACTGTGTAGAGTCAAAGAAGACTCAAGAGAGCACATCAGAGTTTTGAGGGTCACTCGTAAAAGGTACCTGTTGGGAATCCAGGACAGGTGGGAGAGCTTTGCTAAGAGGTTGAGGGTGATCGAGACATCTCAGAGGCCATTGGACTGGTAGTTCCTTCGTCACTGCCTACTCCCAGCACAGAATTTGGAGAATATTTGGTCCCTCTCCCCAACTCTTACCCATTCACCGAAACTTCTTGGCTAGGTCTTTAAAGTGAAGTCGTTCAATAACAGAAACATGGGAATACAAGACAACAGGACACATACAGAAATGCTTATAACCCTAGAAACTAATGTCACGATCCCCGAAATAGTGGAACTCGTAGGGAAGAAAGCCAAAAAGCAAATAAATGAGTTGAACAGCCAGTTCAAACAAGATATTTTCAAAGAAATGTAAGCATTTATCAGTGGGCTTAAAGACGAATTTACTGAACAAATATTGGTCCTAATGGATACAAAGCTTACTGAGCATATGGAAGCCAAAAATAAAAAGTTGGCTGAGGTAAATAAAGAAGAGCAAGATATGAAGGAACATAGAGAAAAGCAGAAATTTTGGAAAGAAACTTAGCTAAAATTCAGGATATGAAAAATACATTTGAAAACAAGGGTACCTCTGGAACAATGTGAGGACAGAATTTCAGACCCTAAAGACAAAGCCAAGGAAACAAATGCTATAATTAGGCATGACTCAAAAAACAGAATTAAGCACAGTAACTGGATATAACAGCTGATGGATGACTCAAGGAGAATCAACCTCAGAATTATGAGTGTGGGAGACAGAGCAGAAGACAGCACCTAAGGTATAATTTATTAACTGAAATAATGCAAGAAAATTTCCCAAATCTATGAAAAATTTAATATTCAGATACAAAGAAACTACAGAGCACCAAATAACCTCAACCAATGAGACTCGCCATGTCATATCATAATCAAAACCTTAGAAATTCAGCATAAAGAATATTAAAAGCAGCAAGAGAAAAATATTCATTATTTTTCCAAGGTAAACCCAACCAAATTACCGCAATCTTATGCAAACTTTGAAAGCCAGCAGAGTCTGGAGAAAAATCATTTAAGCTTTAAAAGATAGCAAATGTAAAACCAGGTTGTTGTATCCAGCAAAATTATCTGAAAATTGAAGGTGAAGTAAAAATTTTTCACGACCAAGAATTCCTGAAGAGATTTGTGACCACTAGTCCAGCACTGCAGAAAATACATGAAGGAATCTTTGAGAGAGACAGATAGACAAGTAGCACCGAAAAACATGGAGAAAAAAAAAAAACATCTAAAGAGGAAGTGTAGCAAAAATAGATACCAATCATTTAAACGGTGTCCCCCTAACACAGTACTAGCTTTCTCACAAAATCTGTGAAACTTCCCGCCATAAGGAATCTGAAATTTAATTTCTCTCTCTTTCTTTCTTTCTTTCTCACATTTTCTAGCCTATGAATTCCATTGTTATAGCTCTTTTCTTATGTGGACTGGTGGGTGAGGTCATGTTAAAGAATTTCAACAAAGATATAGTAAGATACAAAAACAAACAAACAAACAAAAAAACAAAAAACAAAAAACCTTCTGGCAAATGGTCCTAATCAAGGGATCCGTTGGGCCCAGAGAAGAAGCATCAAGATATTGCCACTGCAGCCCATTAGGGGTGAGAAGCTGAGCTAAAGAGTGGTGATTTAAGTAGTGAAGTGAGTCAGACGCACAAGATTAAATATGATAAATATCACAGAAGAAAAGAGAAATATTTTACTCTACTGGTGGGAATGTTAATTGCTATAGTCACTATGAAAATCATTATATAGGTCCCTCACAAAACTAAAAATGGAGCTATCATTTGACCCAGCTACATCACTACTTGGTGTATATCCTGAAGAATCATACTGAGCGTAGTACAAAGATACTTGCATATCCATGTTTACTGCAACACAACACATAGCAACCAAGATACAGAACCAACTTAGGTGTCCATCAACAGACAAATGGATAAAGAAAATGTGGTGTATATACACAACGGAGTATTACTCAGCCTTAAAAAAAAAACAGCAGAAGTCTGTCATTTGTAGAAAAAGATGAATCTGGAGACCATCATGTTAAACACATTCTCCCTAATATGTGGAATCTAGAAAAGATATTAAAGTACTGGGGAAATTATTATTTGATAAGAGAGATAAAATAAGGAGGAATGGGAGGAGGTGTAAAGATGTGTAATGGAGAGATGAATGTGACCAAAATACATTGGCTAAAATGGATCATCTCTAAAAAATTTGAAATTAGAGTAAAGAGTACAGTGGGCAGGGTGGAGGGTGGCAGGGAAGGGGGAATGATTAAAGTATGTTATGTGCATGCATGAATCTGATTAAAAGTATGTTATGTGTACGCTATGTACCAAAATGACATCTACTAATCTGTTCATATGTACTAGTGAAAAATATGGAGCAAAAGAAAATAGAAGCTCAATAAAGCAGAAAATAGGACAGAAAGAAAACAAAGCAGAATAGTAAAAGTGCATGCATGCCTTGTTTGAGCTATTCTCAAGCACACTAAAAACTGAATTATTCCAGACATGAGAGATCATTTGCATTAAAATAAAATTTAAAAAAGATCCACTGGGATATTTAATTGTGAGAGTAGCAAGATTTGCATGGAATTACTATGGAATCAGATATTTGAGGGTTTTTTTTTTTTAAGAATGTATGTTTGTAGACTATATCATGGTTCTCTAGGTTTTTTCGGAACCCAATCTTAATTTCCAAGCTGAAATACACAACCTGAACCTACCAACAAATATTACTTACTGTTCTTCTAACTGTATTCATTTATAAGTTATATGAGTAGGTCTGGAAGGTACCAGTCAAAATCCATTACTTGCAGCAAGATGAAACAGAAGTCCACGATTTCACTGTCACATGAGTGCAGTGTATTTAACCGGCCTCTTTTTCATTACTCATAGTGCTATGGTTTGGATCTTGAGTGTCACCCAAAAGTATCATGCATTTGGAACTGTGTGTTATTGGGAGGCAGAGTTTGGCTGGAAGTGGCAGATGTTTGGGATTTAACCTGGAGGGATTGTATCAACTTGTTGACATTGAGAGCTGCCCAGGGCAAAGATTTCAGGTGTTTGTTATTGACTCTTGGGGCAAGAAACGGGTGGCCACCCACCTAGCATCTTGAAGTTACTAAAGGAAGGAAGAAGAAACATTATTAGAGCTTCTTCCTGGGACAGCTCTAGCCTTTGACTGAGCCTTCCGACTTACTTGGCTTCTGTCTGCAATGGAATGAGCAACTCTCCACCCTCTGTCTCTGCGACACGTACTTCCACCCTTGCCAGCTGCTCCATGAATGGACTGTGTGAGAGAGATCTTCTGAAACTGTGAGCTAAATAAATCTTTCCTCCCTTAACGTGGATATTGGGTTATTTTGTCACAGCAGCAAATAAGTGATTAAAACACATAGTTTTTAATTATACTTTGCCAAAGCCACCTGATAAAGGGTTTGAATCAATATTTTCCATCTTTAATTTTCATTTTTAAAAAAATTACTTTCATATAAAAACCTTCAGAAAGATATTACCATGTTATTTAAAAATGTAAAATGACAACTGACACAATTATTTCAATAAAATCATACTTCTGATTCTGACAGTGTATCCTTAAAAATAAAGTAAGAATTAAAATCAATGTATTTTAAGTAAAATGCTTGAAGAAATATATGAATATACAAATAATTTTAAAGGGACATAAAAGGATTCTGAAAGTTTTCTTACCTCTGAATGGAGGTAATTAATTCCTTTTCCTTCTTCTTCTGGCACATTAGCTGCGCCTCTTGATCTTGACATTGTTTTTTTACCTCCTCAAGCTTTTTTTCTGTATCTATCAAAGTGTCTTGCAGATTCTTATTTTTTTCTTCTAGAACCTGCAGCTAAGGAGATTTTTTTGCGGTTTATAACACACAGAATACTAAATGTTTCCCTTAGAAATTACTCTTATCTTAAATGGCCAACAGATTAATTGTTAAAATCATACTGTCTTAATTTCATCTGGAATACTTCAGGAATATTTAAGAATAACTCTTTTTTTCTGTGGAAGTTGGGAAAATGGGAATACAAAGAAAAGCTTAGGGTGAGAACTATGTGAAAGACAGAAAAAGTTAACAATTTCCCTTTTACTTTTTAAACTGCAATAAAACACATATAAAATTTACCATTAAAACCATTTCTAAGTATATAGTTCAGTAATGCTGAAGTGCCTTCACACTGCTATTCAACTGACCTCCAGCACACACCCTGTGTAACAGAAACACCATACCTATTAGACAACTTCCCATCCACCTCAGCCCTCACAACCCATCCCCTGGTTATCACTATCCTACCTTCTAATTTGTTTTTATTTTTTTGAGACAAAAGTCTTGCTCTGTAGTCCAGGCTGATCAAGAACTCACTAGATAGCCCAAGATGGCCTCAGTCACATGGTAATCCTTCTGCCTCAACCTCCCAAATGCTGGTATCACAGGCAGGTGCCACCATGCCCAGCTTTTGTGGTGCTGGTGAATAGAACCCAGGCCCTTGTACTTGCTAGTCAAGGGCTCTATTCACTTAGCTATGATCCCAGCTCCATTCTACTTTCTGAATCTCTAATTTGACTTCTTCTGGGCCCCATGTAAAATAGAACTACACAGTGTTTGTCTTTATATTACTAGCTTATTTCACTTAGTAAAATATCCTTCAGCTTAATTCAGAGGGCGGCATGCCTTTTTAAGGCTGAATATTATTCCGCTGTATGTATATAACATCTTTTATTTACCTATTGATACATTCAAGATGGCTAGCTTTGGCTCCAGCTTTGACTATTGTAAATAATGTTGTTACAAACACAGGTATACATACATCTGCTTAGGACCCTTCACAGTAGCTATCCTAATGGGTTTAAGGTGATATAATCTTATTTTTTAATCTATGTTGCTCTCTGTTTCTGCTCATGCAAGATTCTTATGGTCTTTAAGGCCCTTCCCCATTTTAACCTTTCTCAGTTTTACAATTTATAAATTACCATAAAGAATGATATGCAAATCTTTACCACTCAATGACAGCTTCAGGGAACAGATCCCCAAGAAGCACTTATTTGCCAACTCCTACTGTTTCTGAAACTAAAAGCATTCCAAATCAAAACCATTACCCATCAATCAACCTAAGAAAGTGAAAAATGTGACTGGTAGGCAATTTTGTTTAGCTACTATCAATAAGGTAATTTTCACGGTTTCTTTTTTAGTGACCTCACTGTTGGAATACAGGAATCCTATTGATTTCTGTGTACCGACTTATTTCCTACAATTTTTTTCAGTAAAGTTATTTACTAATTGTAAGAGTATTCTGGTGAAGTTCTGGGAGCCTTATATTGTTGTTTGAAAATACAGATAGTTTTAACTTTTTCCTCTCCTATTCATAGCCCCTTTATTTCATTCTCTTGACTGATTGCACTGGATGAGGTTTTGAGTGTTGTCTTGAACAGGGAATAGTAAGAGCGTACATCCTTGTCTGGTCCTTTAGGTTAGGGTAAATGCTTTTACATTTTTCCCATTCTGTATGATTGGCAGTGGGTATGTCATAAATGGCTTCTATCAGCTTGAGGTAAGGTACATCTATACTTACTTTCATCAGGGTATGTTTCTAAATCATTAATGGAAGTTAAATTTTTGTAAGAGGCATTTTATGGGTCTATTTAGATGATCATGTGATTGTTGTCTTGGTCTGTTTATTGCTTTATGTGTGCTGAACAGCCCTTGCATCCCTGGGATGAAGTCAATTGGTCATGATATGCGATCTTTTTAAAGATCTGTAACATTTCTGTATTTTGTTGAGGATTTTGGCAAAAAAGTGTATATATATATATATAAATTTAAAAAAAAAACCTGGCCCATACCTTTCTTTCTCTGTTAAGTCTCTGATTTTGTTATCAGGGTAACACTAACTTCCCGGAAGGAGTTTGGCTGTGTTCCTTCCCTTTCAATTTCATGGGAAGGTTTGAGATGTTAGATCTTCCTTGAAGTTATGGTAAAATTCTACAGTGAGCCTAACAGGTCCTGGCCTTTTCTTCATTAGTACAGTTTTTTGGTCTTAATTTTATTACTGGTTATTGATCTACTAAGATTTTTGATATTTTCTTGGTTCAACTTTGGTACCACGTATATGTTTGGGATTTATCCATTTCTTCTAGGTTCTCCAATTCAGTAGAATATAAACTTTCCAAATTGTTTCTTATAATCCTCTGATTTCAGCAGTGTTGTTACTTTCCTTATTCCATTTCTAACTGCATCAATATGAGTTTTTACTTTCCTTCTTTTGACGATTGTAGATAGGAATTTACTGATCTTATGTTGCCTTTCTAAGAACCTATTCTCTGATTCATTGACATTTTGTACTTTTTTTCTTCTCTTCATTAATTTTTGTAATTTCTGTAATTTTTTCCTTCAATTGCTTTTGGATTTACATTGTTTTTGTATGGCATATCATCAGATTATTTAGGGTTGCTCAATTTTTAAAGTATGCCCATTCATAGTTATAAACTTTCTTCTTTGTACTGCCTGAATCGTGTCCCATAGGTTGTGCTTCATTGTCAAGTGATTTTAGAAAACTTGCTAACTTCTCTGATTTCTTCTGTGATCCACTGATTGCTCAATAATGTAAGTTCCATGTGTTTGCACATTTTCAGTAGATTCTTTTTTTCTTTCTTTCTCCCCCATATCATTGATATGTATAAGTGCAAAATTTAAGGTTTACATTGATCTAGAGCATTTTGTGCACATACATATCTTGCCAAGGTAACAAGACCTTACCCACTCTTCTTTCAAACCTCTCCCCCACCCCAACCCACCCCGTTCCCTTTATTTTTCACTTTAAGTTCCATGAGATAACTGTGATCGGGGTTTCTCATATCAGAGAGACCATTCGATATTTCACCTTCTGCTTCTGACTCACTTCACTACGCATGATGGTCTCAAGTTTGCATTTGCCTACAAAAGCAATAGGTTCTTTCTGATGTTCATTTCATGTTGCTACAATATGACAGTATGCAGGAATTTATTTCAATTCCTTTGTATGTATTTATGTATGCTTTATGATATTGGATCTGACCTACTACGGAAAAAAGTTAAGTGTGCTGTGGAGAAAATTGGTTCATGTAGATCAAACACTGTGTAGGTTATCAATTAAGTTTTTTGGACCAGTGATATGGTTTAACTCTGCTATTTATTAATTTACTTTTTGTCTGGCTGACATGTCTGTTTGTGAAAGTAGGATATTAATGTCCCCACTGTGATTGTGTTGTGGCTTATCTGTCCTTCCATGTCCAGTAGCTGTTTTATGAAATTATGTATGTCAACATTGGGTACATATATATTTATAACTGTGAACGCTTCCTGTTGGATTGTTCCCTTTACTAGCATTGTAGCCTCCATATTTGTCTCCTCTCATCAATTATGGCTTGAAATCTGCTGTGTCTGATAAAAGTACAACTACTGATAGCATTCGGACTCTAGCTGCACTGAGTATTCTTTTCCATCCTTTCACTTTTTCAGTCTATTTATCTTCATAAATAAGGTGTATGTTTTGCAGGCAATAGATGGTTGTATTTTGTTTTCTGATCCAGTCTGCCACTCTGTGTCTTTTAATTGCAGAGTTGATTATTAATGTTGAGTTATACTGTAAGATATTTACTCATTATTGTCCATGTCTTTTCAGTATTGATTATTTTACTTTTTCCCTTCAGTTTAACTAGTCTCTCTTTCTGATATTTCCTTTCCTGTAGGTTCTTTGGTGCTGTTACTCTCCATATCCCTGTCTAAACTTCCTTAAGCATTTTCTGCAATAGTAGTATGGCAGTCATAAATTTCTTTAAGGTATCTTTGCCAGGGAGAGATTAACTTCTCCCTCAATGTGAAGACTAATTTTGCTGGATATAACAACTTGGGTTGTTATAAAAACCTGACTTCCTTTAGAGCTTGAAAGATTTCTCCTCAAACTCCCCTGGCCTTTAAGGATTTTGCTAAGAAATATGTAGTTGGTCTAATAGTTTTGCCTTTGAAAACTACATGCTTTTTTAGTATCTTTGTGTTGACTTTCTGCGATTTTGATTATGTTGTGTTGTAGAGAAGTCCCTTCCTGTTAAGGTTAGCTGGTTTTCTATATGCCTCTTGTAGCTCAATACTAATAACTTTTTCTAGATTTGGGAAATATTTGGTTATTTCAAGTGAACAAAATTTTTACACATTTTATGTTATTTTTTATTTTTCTCCTTTACTCCCATACTTTTGAAGTTGCTTTTCCTTTAGTCATCTAACAGCTGTTGTACCCAGCTTCCTTTTTATCTTGTTAATTTTTGGGCATGAATGAGTTAAGTATATGGTCTACTAAATAATCTTGTGTGGAAGATGTGATATGGTGTTCTCACAATGCTCAAACCAGCTTTCCATGCTATCAATTTAATTTTTTATATGCAGAACTTCAGCTTGATATCTCTTCACAATTTTTAATTCTTTACCAAAACAATCATATCTTATATTATCTTGTTTAACTCAACCAGGTTTTTTACTAATTAAGATCATGTGTGTTTAGCAAATTCTTCTTCAAGATCATTAGACACCCTATAAATTTATTTAAATATTTCTTTTTTGGTCACTTCAAACATTTAGGTGTTTTTATTTTATTTTTATTTTTTGTTCCTTTACTGTAAGTTCCTCTACTTCAAGCCTGTAACAACAGCTTTTGGGGAGTTAGACATTTATGGAAATATCTTATTACCTTGTTTTCTCATGATTCTATTGGGTATTTTTGCTGACATTTACAAATCATTTTGGGTAGAATAAAATTGTCCCTCTTGGGAAGATTATTTGGTTAGATTATATCTTCTTTAGAGTTTCCTTGAGTTTGCTATATTTTGGTCTTTATGCTTGTCTTCAATCCACTCCACTATTAAATGTGAGGGTGGTGTTAGTGTCCAACCTTCAACTAGGTACTTGATCCCTTACGTTTTTTAATGAGACAAAAAAGAATCATAGAAATCAATACCCAGACAAGCTGGCTGTTGGCACACAGTGAAAAACAAGATCACTATGTCTCAGTTAGCAGTAGGAAAAGCATCAGCAGTGCTAACATAATCTAAGACAAATGAATTATTAACATATCATAATAATTAAATACTATAACTCAGTATTAAGATACTATAACACAGTATTAACATACTATAATACAGTATTAAGATAGGCACCTAAGTCAAACCTAATAAATGAAATTACTAAATTATCAAAAAGTAACACTACACCACAATTATTATTAGAAAAGCCTAAGTTAAACTAAATAGCTAGAAGCTACTAACACTTCATAGGCTAAATAGCTAAACATTATTAATGCCTAAAAGTAGTAGCAATAAAAATGGTGAAGATAAAAAAATGGAAAACTGGGTCAAGGAGGTAATTCTGCAGAAGAAAAGGAAGAAGTAAAATAGACAGGAAAAATAAACAATTGAAAGGAGAAGGGATCATAATATTGATATAACATATATATGTGCACAAAATGTTCCAGTTCAGTGTAACCATTGTGTCATTCATATATATATATATATGTATTAATAAAAATGGAGGATTAAAGAAAAAAACCTGGAAATTAAAAGTAAAAAGGAATAACAAATAACAGGAAGAAATGGAAGAAGAATGAAACAAGAGCCTATAAAAAGGCTATTTAAAAAGATCAAATCAAAATAAAATAAGAAACAAATGAAGGAACAAAAACAAGATGTAAAAATGAAATACAAAGAAAAAAACAACAGAAATGAGGCCAAAAATTCTTCCACATTTAAGTGAGTAGTTTTTTTTCCGTAGGTCCTGTGGTATCAGTGTTCATCAAATATGAAGAGGGGTAATAAATCAAAACTGAGGCAGATTGTGGTTCGCAGCTCATTTTTCACTATGTGATTGTCACTGAGACCTGCCCCCAACTTTCCCACGTGGCAAAATCCACAGAGGGATGTTTCCTGCTCATGGGCTGTCTCTATTCTAGTGGCTTAATCCAGTCATAGCTTTGAGTTACTAGGTTGGGCAGACCACCAACTTCTGAGCTGGAAGTAGACAATGAGGACGGTTAACCAGGCTGCTGTCCTTTACCCTGGCATTTTCTAGTACCTGTCCTTGAACACACTGCTCACGGCCACCCTGGCTCTCAGCTGTGAGTGGGGCTGCTATACCCTCCATAGCCTGATCTCTCCACTGTCCAAGCCATCAGGAGGTATGTGCCTCGCCCAGCTCTCTCTAAAACTGTCTCTTGTGCTAACTTCTCCCAGTCACTTTCTGACCAGAGTCCCTGAAGTGTAGCTTCTCTGTGGCTTCTAATTCTCAAAGTTGCTAGAAATCTAGGGGTCATTTCCTATATCAAGGTGTAAGAAAAAATTTATACAAAAGGAATGAAGAGAATAAATAAAATCTGTCTCAGAAACTCAACCGAGTCTTAAAGATGTGGAATCCAGAGAATATTGAAGAAATACAGAACTGCTTGTGTAGAGGGCAGACTTATCAGACCGGTTAAGAACTATCTTTTATGGAAGACTATAAGCAAGTGGGAGAGTTACCACACAGATTTATTAGGAAGACAACCATATAACAATTGATCACAAAAGAGATCTAAGTATATTTATGTAAATAAAGTTTCTGACTGAAGTGAAATAATAAAGAATAGCAATTAAACACAGATTTAATTTATAACTAGACAAACTTCCGAAGAATCAAGTTAATAATGAAATGGCATTCAGCAGATGAGCATTCACTTCACATTACCTGGAGACTCTGACTCTGCACGTCATCCAGTGTTGGCAGATCAGCCAGGTACTTTTCCAAGGTCTCAATTCTTCTTTGCTTTTCTTTATTTTGTTCAGATTCCTTCTGGCATTTCTTTTTCAGGCTACTGATATATCTATCTCTGGTTTTAAGCTAAGAAAAAGATCATGACTACTCAGTATTGTTGAGTCATTAATAAAAAGAATAACAAAATCACATTCCAATCACTGGCATTACTGAATTCACTGAAAGTCTCAACTCATAGTGGAGGCCATCATCAACTAAATTAAGATTTATCTTACTTTATTCTAAGACTCACATTTTCCTCAAATTTTTATACCACTGAAATTATAATACAGTAACTGGATCTTGTGTTTTTTCAGTCATTCTGACTGGTAGTTTTTAACTACCAGTTCTGTGTTATTTCACATTAATGCAGGTTATTTAAGTCTGACTAGAGAGGCATTACAAATAAATCTTCCTTATTCTCTTTATAAGAAGTTTTTCCTTTCAAAGAGATATGTGGCATTACTGAAACCTTTCTTAGATGGTAACAGAAAGAACTTTAGAGAGCTTCACAATTGGTACTTTAAAAAAAAAGTTTCATATGTAACTGTTAGAAAATAAGTTGGTGAGGAAATATTTTCCTCTAAGTAATTTTTT
This sequence comes from Ctenodactylus gundi, assembly GCA_004027205.1. Classification (NCBI taxonomy): domain Eukaryota; kingdom Metazoa; phylum Chordata; class Mammalia; order Rodentia; family Ctenodactylidae; genus Ctenodactylus; species Ctenodactylus gundi. The sequence goes on along the minus strand of PVKB01000601.1, from coordinate 71,058 downwards.
AAGTAAGTCATTCTTATAAAACCTAGACATCAGCTGTAGAATTGTCTTAAACTTTACTTTCAGTTTCTCACATATTTCAAGTTACATGCATATAGACATATTATTCAACTCCTCTCAGAATTTCAGTTACCTTATTTTTAATTTTATTTTTGAATGATGGGAATTGAATCTCAGGCCTCGTGCCTATTAAGCACATGCTTTAACACTAAGCTATACCATGGTCAAGTCAGTATATTTTAAAAAATTAAGTGCATTACATATCTCACAAGGTTTTAATGAATATTAGTACTAAATGAGAAAATTTATTAATATATATTAATATGCTCTCTGGCTCAAATAAGAGTTTGTCGAAGGATAATTTTGAATCCATCATACTAAAAATATTTCTGTCATAGAAATAAATCTTGATCATGACTGCAGGAAGTAAGTGCAGAGGAGATAATGCAGTACAATCTCAAACGGGCCTGATGAGCTCTGCAGCTGATTTGTTATCAACAAGCATTCGTCCTAAATTCCCTTCAAGAACAAGTCAATTCCACATCCTCTGGCACAAATTCTGCCATCTACATTCAACAATTCTTTTCAAGTTTTCATGCTACGTAATTTCCATTCTCAACGACCCCGAGAACAGCTACTTCTTTTCCAAGAACTGTTATGAACTGGCACCTCTGATCATCCTTTCTCTATGTCTCTTTGTCTCTGACACTTTGAGCCCTGTCCCTGTTCTTTCTCTAAGTCCTTTACTTGAGTCTGTCTTGCTTGCTTTCTCCCTTCTTGGCAAAAATTACATCCAAGAATTCACATCCAAGAGGCACTGTAGCTAACGCTGCATTAGCTACAATGACACTTGCAGACACAATCCCTGCCTGCATGGAGTTTATAGAGTGAGATGAAAAATAATCATTACACATTGTGCTAAAGTCCTGTGGAAAAAGAACAAGAAAGTACACAAAGAAGGGAGAGCAGAGAAAAACTGTAAGTTGAGACTTGAAAAAAATGGGAAAAAACAGTCAAATACTATCAGACAAAAAGATCTCATCCAGGAAAGATTCTAGAGAAACAAAGCCTGACCTGCACAGTACACCCAGACACAGTTTACTAGAGGAGGACTGCAGAAGCCTAAGGCTGTATCTAGTGAGTCCTCCTTTCAGACCAAGAGAAGAATCAACTATTATTTTGAAGAAAATGGGGAGTGATATCAGCAAAGTGACAGAACAGGAAGTCTGGTCTCCTTTCATCTCCACAATATATTATTTCAACATAAAACATAGGCAAGTTCCCTCCGATAAAATACAGAAATAAGTTTAGAGGCTTTATACACTGTGGAATGTGAAGTCAGCCACATTAAAAAGCAAGTAGAAGAATGTGAGACATCGTTTTACCATAATCCCTAAATACAAAAGAGCATAGTAAATCAAGGAAATTTACCAGGAAGGAAATGGCTGGCCTGCATGGCCAACCCCAACTTTTCTGTGGGTTGCACGCAAGAAAGACTGGCTCTGATACTGCCTGTTTTGGAGTACTAATGTGACTCACAGGATACTAGCTGCCTGAGAACCACTGAAATTAAAGATTGTGATTTAAGTAACCAAGGCCCATTAATCCACCTCCGCTTTGAGGAAGTGGGCAAAACATTCTAGATCTAGGTTTCTCTCTGGTAACAAATAGTACTGATCAGAGCTTCCAACATCCAGCACTGGTGGAAAGAGTCCACATACATTTACAGAAGATAGGCTTGACTAGACTTGGCAACATTTTTTGTCAGTTTTTTGAGACTAGGTCTTGTTCTGTAGTGCAAGCTGATCCTGAACTCACCATGCAGCCCAGCCTGGCCTAGAACTAGAACAATTCTCCTGCTTCAGCCTCTCGAGTGCTGAGATTACAGGAGTGAACCACCATACACTGCCATTATGTGGTGCTGGAAGATTGAACCCTGAGGCCTTGCGCTTCTGAGGCAAGTACTCTATAATTACTGGGCTATGCCTCTCAGTGCCTAGACTAAGTACCTGTATCATGAGTAACTGAGTACATAAAAGTGGACAGGTAAGAGTTTTTTGTTTGAGAAAAGGTGAAAAGTCAGAAGGTAAATTAATAATTGTGTTTTGGGGAGCTGGGGATGTGGCTCTTTGTCTAGTATGTACTGATCTTGGATTTGAATCCTAGTATAGAAAAAAAAGAAAAGACAAGAAAAAGGACGACAGGAGAAAGAGGAGAGAGGAGAGAGGAGGGGAGGGGAGTGGAGGGAAGAGGAGGAATGAGGTGCTTTGGATACATTATATGTGAAAAGTATGAAGCAGCTGTGAGACAGTCATGTAGATATCACAGAGTTCATGAACTGATTTTAGTAAGCACTAAACTGTAAGAATGAAAGATGAGAAAAATTAGATAAAACATAAAAATGCATTTACAGTGCTTATCAACTAAAATATCTTCATTTTCATCAATTTTTTAAAGATTTCTCAGGTGAGATACTAACCTGCCATCCACATATTGCCTTGTATAGCCTGGCATGAATCCCCCACCCCCAATACAGAAATGAAACAAGAAAGGGGTATTTAGATACTTTCAAATTAGTCAGGATAACTGACAAAAATCACATAAATTTTTTGTTCTAAAATATAAAAATTCCACATACATGCATATATGTATGCATAGAAATATCAAGCAAATTTTTCTAGTAACTAACCGTAACAGTAGAAATCATGGTAACCTGCATCAATATCATAGGAACTGACAAAATCCAAAAACACTTCTGTTACTACATGACCCAACAATTTGCACTTATTCAATAAATTAAGAACAGCATATGTTCTACTTGATCTTTAATTATACTATACTGGAATGAGATGAAACAAGTAAAAAAGTCAAAACTGATAAAGCCAGTAAAGTCATATATAAACATATAGCATATATATATATATATATATATATATATATATATATATATATAAAAATATAAATATAACTTTTCTATTGACTCTTTTATTCTTTGTCATATTGAAAAAAGTTATTAGTGTAGGAAAGTGACTTTAAAATTGTTTCACTATTAGTTAAAAATGGATAATACATAGAAGAATTTTTATTCTTCAAAGAACTCCTTAGACTTTTTTGCAGGTATAACATGGTTTCTCAAGATAATACAATATCAATCACTTCAGTATGAACGTATAACTTGAGATGATAGTACACAGTACATGAACACTCTATGTTGCAGTAGTTTTATTGATCTAATACAACTTTATCAAACACACCTACCTTTTCCTCCAGCTTCTTCTTCTCTTCACTGAATTGGTTTATTCTTTGTTTGAGAAACTCATTGAGTTGTGAAACCTCTTTCTCAGTACATGCAAGCTTTTGCTCCAGGTCCTCTTGCTGTGGGTGGGACACTGACTGTTCTGAAAATGCAGTTTGGAGTGAAGTGCTCTCATACTGTGGCTATCAAGTAAGGGGAAAAAAACAAAATTAAAAAAAAAAAACTGGAAATGAGGTCTAGTGCAAAAAGAGTATACACAGACTTCAGGAAGAGAGAGGCCCTGGTTTAAGTCCCAGCTTTCCTACTTTGTATTTATGTACCATGATGAAAGAAATTTTATTACCATTACTAAAATTTGTTTTTCTCATTATAAAATGGAAATAATAAAGTCTACATTGATCTATTTTCTAGTAATAAAGTATTTAAGTTACTAGCACATATCAGAGATTTAATAGAAAGTAGCTATTATTATATTTACATATATTCATTCTACAGAAGTAAAAGTTCTGGATAAATAAGTAAAAACTAACAAAAAATTTCTTCCAGGTGATAATTTCAAAATAGAATGATGCGTTTCCATGTCAACAAAATGGTACTGGAACAACTGTACATTCATATATATAAAAAAGAATCTCACTTATACACTTTACAAAAATAAACTACAGATGGATTATAAACATAAAAGGAAACCAAAACAGAATAAAAGTCCTAAAACATTTAAAGAAAAAAAAAAAAAAACAGAGGCGACCTTGGTTATAGTGATGCCCTTCTAATCAGGAGGTGCTATCAAGATATATGAAGAATATTTAAAATTGTTTAAATGTATTACAATAAAAGTTATACTGCTATTAAGCCTCCCAAAATACTTTCTTTCAGTTCAAGCACATTTATCCCAATTGTCCCTGCCACTTCTGAAGTAATTCTGGAAATCCTCTTCCATATGTCTTTACAAGGAGTGATGAAAGATATGGCAAATGCTGTTGCCGAGTATCAACCAACAGAAATGCAGATTTGATTTTCTTCTTATTTTCAGACAGGGTCTCACTCTGTAGTCAAGGCTGGTCCTGAATTCACTATGTAGTTTGGCCTAGGTTTAAGCACAGAGCAATCCTCTTGCCTCATCCTTCTGAGCTGAGATTATAGGTGTGCACCACCATATCTAAAAAGAAATGGTTGACACCTGGCAACAGTATTTGCCATATCTTTCATCACTCCTTGTAAAGACATACAGAAGAGGATTTCCAGGATTACTTCGGAAGTGACAAGAACAATGGAATGAATGTGCCTGAACTTAAAGTATTTTGGGAGGCTTAATAGCAACGTAACTTTTACTACAATACATTTTTAAAATTTTCAATATTCTTCATATATCTTGATAGCACCTCCCACCTAGAAGGTCATCACTATAACCAAAGTCACCTATGTTTTCTTCTTTTTCTTTTCAAACATGGTGGTCCTAAGAAATCGAACCCAGGACCTTGAGCTTTCCAGGCAAGCCCTCTAACCTCTGGGCTATTCCCTCAGCTCCTGAAAGGCAGATCTGTGTCCTCATCCACCTTACTCACTGGATTTAGTATCATCCGACTTCTGGCTCCACCTCCAAGTCAAAATGACCATGAAAGGTAAATGACTTGAATAAATTCAGTTCATCAGACTGCCATGAGAGTGCAACGAAGGGCATTCAAAAAAGAAGACTTCAAGAACAGCTCCAGAGAAAAGACGGTGGCTGAGCACCACAGCTGCGCAATGCCTTCTCACAGACTCACTTAAAAAAATGAAGACTGTAATTAAAAACTGCCCTTTTAATGTAGCTAGGAGAGGAAGGAGCACCACAACAACAGAAAGGCCAGAAATCCTGAAGACAAATCAGAAGTAGAGAAAAACAGCAGCCCAGGAAGCCACTTCAGTGGCCTGGAGCAATCAGCATCAACAAGCAGAGAAAAGCCCAGAGTCCAGAACTTCTGACTAAGGTAAGCATGGATCTGGAAGAAGTGGGAATTTTGAGCAGCTGGTAGCCCCACCTCCAAAAATGCACTGTAAACTGCGAACACACTGTGAGCTTCCCCTAGAAAAGACTTCCTGGAGCCTAGACCAGAAGCAATGCTCGGCAGCTGTTACAGGCAGTGATATACAAAGGAGCCATTTTAAAGGAAGAGCTGGATCCCGAACTATTTAGAGTTAAGGAAGGCTCAGAAGAGCACATCAGGGTTTTTAGGGTCATTCATAATAGCACCTGGGAAGAAACTAGCACAGGAAACACTTGCAGTGAGGAGAGAAAGGCCACCAAACCCCTGAATGACTCAGGTGTAGTGGGAACAGCTCTGAGGGTAGAGAGCCCTGCCTTAAGGGCAGGGAAACCAGGACATGTGGAAGAGCTTTGCTGAGGGGCCTGGGGATGATCATGACACCTCACATGCCATCGGACTGGTAGGTGTCCCCTCACTACCTACTCTGAGCACAAACTCAGAGGACATTTGGCTACCCCCACACACCCTCATACCCGTTCAAAGAAACTTCTTGGCTAGGCCTTTAAAGTGAGAAACATGGGAAGAAGACAAAGCAACACACAGAGAATGCCTGAGATCCCAGAAACTAATATAATGGGTCCTGAAATGGTGCAACTCTTAGATGAGGAAGTCACAAAGTAAATAAAGAAGTTCAAACAAGCCATTCCCAAAGAAAGGTAAGCAATGACCAGAGGGCTTAAGGGCGAACTTACTGAACCAGTAGCGGTCCTAATGGATACAAAGCTTATTGAACACATGGAAGTCAAAAATAAAAAGACGGCTAAGGTAAATGAAGAAAAGCAAGATATGAAGGAACATACAGAAGTAGAAATTTTGAAAAGAAACCTAGCTGAAATTCAGGATATGAAAAATACATTTGAAAACAAGGTAAGTCCACTGAAACATTGTGAGGACAGAATTACAGATCTTTAGACAAAGCCAAGGAAACAAAAGTTATAATTTAGCGCAACTCCAAAAACAGAATTAAGCATAGTAAATGTATATAACACCTGATGCTTGACTCAAGAAGAACCAACCTCAGAATTATGAATATGGGAGATAGAGCAGAAGATAGCACCTAAGTTATAAAGAATTTATTCACTGAAATCATGCAAGAGAATTTCCCAAATCTATGAAAAATTTAATATTTAGGTATAAGAAACTTACAGAACACCAAATAACCTCAACCAATGAGACTTGCCACATCATATCATAATCAAAACCTCAGAAATTCAGCATAAAGACAGAATATTAAAAGCAGCAAGAGAAAAACAGTCATTATTTCTCCAAGGTAAACCCAATCAAATTACCATGTATTTCTCTATGCAAACTTTAAAGGCTAGGAAAGCCTGGAGCAAGATCTTTCAAGCTTTAAAAGATAGCAAGTATCAACACAGTTTTTTTGTAAACAGCTAAATTACCTGAAAATTGAAGGGGAAGTAAAAGTATTTCATTACCAAGAATCCCTAAAGAAATATGCTACCACTAGGTCAGCACTGCAGAAAATACCTGAAAGAATGTTTCAAAGAGACAGAGAAACAAGCAGCACCAAAGAACAGGAAGGAAAGGAAATATCTAAAAAGAAAATGTAACAAAAAAATAGACATCAATCATTTGAGAAGTATCCCATGAAAACAGTACCAGCTTCCTCATAAAATCTGTGAAACATCCCCTCATAATTATTACATTTATTAGTATATTAATTTGCAAAGTATAATAACATTCAACATGGGGAACTGGTATAAAATCTTAATCAGTAAAACTTTTTGATGTGTATGATATCTGTAAATATTTAGCTGGGGTTGGAGTGCCAGAAGGCAATGGTTTTGATTCTGGATATTTTTAGTTTTAAAAATAGAAGAGTTGGTAAAAATGTGGTTTGAGGTATCTCGTCCTGAAGCTATCTGAGTGGTAAAGATAAAAGATCATGTAGCCTTAGTTCATTGGCTAAGAAGTCAGTTGGCTATTTATTCAATCTGTGACTCTTACATTTTACTTTTCAAATTCATGCTCTGTAGCTAAAATTTTAATAATGATCTTACTCATTTTTTCCTGCTTCTCATGGGAAAGAACTCTTAAAAATTTTGAAATAACTTAGTATGCCATTATATCTATTGCTTTATGTCTATTATACTTTTGTAACATAAAGTTCACTTAATCTAACTATTTGATATAGAGTTAACTTCATCTAATGCAGCAATTCACTCATTCGTTCTTTCATATAAGTTTAAACAAAGAAAACTGCTGTAATGGTAATCTGAATGTTTTTTGAATGAACACACATTTATTTTTCAGCACTCAGCTAAGAAATCTGAAGCTTAACTTCCTCTTTCTTTTCTCTAGCCTAGTGAATTCCATTGTTACAGTTCTTTATGTGGACTGGTGGGTGAGGCCATATTAAATGTTAAAGAATTTCAATAATGATATAGTAAGATAACAAAAAAACCTTTCGGGTAAACCATCCTAATAATGGGGTACTGCTGGATCCAGAGAAGAGGTATTAACATATGGCCACTGAAGCCCATTAGTGGTAGCAAACTGAGCTGAAGAATAGTGATTTGAGTGGTGAAGTGAGCCAGACGCAGAAGATGAAATATGTCAAATATTGCATAGTTTTTCTGATATGGGAAAACTGAATACAGGAGCCAAATGGGTGTGACAGTGAGTTAGGGGGGATAGACTGGGTGCAGGGGGTACAAAAATGGGGAAGGGAAGGGACTGTAATGTTTATGTGATATATACGTGCACAAAATACTCAAGCTCATTGTAACCATTATGTATTGCATATATATATATATATATATATATGTATATGAAAAAGAAAAATATTTTTAAAATGGGTAGTTAAAAAAAAGAACTGTTCCAAAAAGTGCCAGAAATGATGGAATAAGTGTATTTGAATTGATGCAAAGCATTCTGGGGGGGGGGGATTAGTAACAGTGTGTCTTACTGCAATTAGAAAAATTAAATACTCTATTTTGTCACATCATAACAACAAGACAAGATCAATGAAATAAACTGATAAATTGAACTTCATTAAAATTAAAAACCTCTGTTCTGCAAAAGACAGTGGCAGGAGACTCAGCCAAACTACAGACTGAGAGAAAATACTTACAAAAGACACATGCGATGACAGACAAAACAGTTACATAAAAATATCTGAAGAACTCAACCATAGAAAATCCAATTAAAAGTGGAAAATATCTGAGCAGATTCCTCACTATTAAATAAACACAAGGACAAATAAGTATACTGAAAGATGTTCATGATATGTTACTTGGCAATTGCAACAAGATATTTGTGTCCATGTATTAGAATGGACAAAATCCAAAACACTATCATGATGCGGATGTCGAGCAGCAGGGCTCTTGTTCACTGCTGATGGGAAGGGAAAATGGTATGGCTCACAAAAACTAAATGTACTATTATTACCAAAGAACCTAGTGATCATCCTCCATAGTTTTTATCCAAGGAGCTGAAGACTTATGTACACACTAAAAGCCTACATATATGTAGTTACAGCAGCTGTGACATTATAAAGTCTATATACTATTCAGTCTTCATCCCCATCACCTGACATATAGTTCCTAAAATCCTTGGAAACTCTGGAGTGATTACGAGTATCTTCTTGTGTTAATAAGGCATAGAGAGCTGTGATTGGTGCGTCTTAGATATCTTTGTGACGGGGACTAGCTGACGGAAAGACCAAGCAAGGAATGATTAAAGGATTAAGGTAAGATTGTCAGCTCCAACTCCTTACCTGAGTTGGGCTCGTCATCAATGGCTACTTACTTAAAAAACCAATCACACACCTACATAATAAAGCTTTTTCTCCCCTTTTTTGGAGACAGGGTTTTTGGTCTGTAGCCCAAAATGGTCTTAAACTCACTATGCAGCCCAGGCTAGGCTAAAACTCATGGCAATTCTCCCGCTTCAGCCTCCCATACAGGGTTTACAGTCCTACATTAACATACCCAGATTATGTGGTGCTGGTGATCGAACCACCAAGCTAAGAAACACAAAAACAAGATCAGAAAGTGTCTAGGTAGCTAAACATCCTTGTGAGTGCCATGCTTATAGCAGTAACTGAAGTTATATATCTCTTTTTTCATATCTCCACATAAACAATGTCAGTAAACAGAAACACAGGACAGACAACCAAATGGTGCCAACCAGAGAATATGCAGAGTTAATTGCTCTGTATGCAGAGTAAAAAAATTTATACAGGTCGTATAGGAAGCAGCTGTACTGTGCAAAGGGTAGGAAGTAGAAGAGATACACAGTTTTTTTCCTGTATCACTACAGTATCTTTATTCATAATCATTAAAACATGGAAGCAATCAACATCTCCTATAGAAGCCAAATGAATAAATGGATACATTCAAGACAGGTGAATAGTACAAAGGACTAAATTTCAAGCCATGAAAAGATCTGAAGGAATATTAATTGCATATTACTAAGCAATATAAGCCAATATAAAAAGAGACACACTGAATAGTATGCCTGGTATAATTTCCAAATTATATGAAATTCTGGGAAAGGCAAAGCTTTGAAGACAATAAAAAGATCAGTTGTCAGAAGTTGGTGAGAAGAAGGGTTTAACAGGCAGAGCACAGAGGTTTCTAAGGGCAAGAAAATATTCTGTTTGATATTACACAGTAGGTACCTCCAGATATTATTTTTGGTGATAATATTTTGGTATACAATACTATATGGTGGATACATGTCATTGTAAATTTTTCCAACCTACATGACATAAAATATCAAGAATAAACCTTAGCCAGGCACTGTGGTATAAGCACTCCAGAAAGATGAAGCAGGAAGACTGTAAGTTGAAGTCCAGCCTGAGCAACTTAGCCACTTAAGGAGACTCATCCCAAAACAAAAACAAAACAGCATGGGATATAGGCCAGTGCCAAGATTCTAGGTCCAATGCTTACCACTGGAAAATAAAATAAAATAAAATAAAATAAAGAGAAAAAACCCTAATTAATGGCTGCTCAGTGATAATGATGTATCAGTACAGGTTCTTGATTGTAATGAATGTACTGTGGGTACAGAATGTTGACAGTGTGGAGGTTATGTGTGGGTGGGTGTGTGGTGTGTAAGAACACTAGGTATGAGAAATCTGTGTACTTTCCATTCAATTTTGCTGTCAACCTAAACTGCTCTAAAAATAATCTGTTCATTTTCGTTATTAAAGTTAACTGGGTACTTCTACAAAGCAATGTAAACATGCCTGGAAACTAAGAAAAAAATCATGGACTAAAAATAACAGAGCTTACAGAAAAATGAGGATTAGAGATCAGCATTTACATTAGCAACCTTAAACTAATGGGCTGTTGGAAAAATCATGATACATTTTTACACCAGATAGCATTAGTTCTTTTTTGGAAATACTAGAGTCAAGTGCATCTATATTTTTGCTATGTCATTTCTCAGCTGACAGTTCTAGCTTCATTCTAAAAAAAAAAAAACTGAAAAATTTGGTTAGAGTTCTGGAGACTTTACAAGTCGAAGATCGAAGACCAAACTGCATTTTTATCATGTTTTACTTTTTCACTTCCACACAAGGAAGAAAGAGTGCCAAGCCTGTGAAACCTGCATAGTTTTGGCGACAATGATCTACAAGACCGTCAGTGCCAATGATGGGTCTCGGAATTCCCTGCAGGTCATTTTGAGCTCAATGATCCTTCTTGGTCAGAGAGGCCCATGGAGCTTGACAACAAAATAAAAGGCACTGATGAAGTCAAAGCCATGTTACAAACATGTGAGACTGCAGAAACATTGAAACTCATCATTCAAGTGTTAACAAAGAAGCTGGGAGAAGTGCATCTCTCAGGTACAGGTTTGTAAGTGCAGTCACTATTCTACAACTTTCATAAAATGATGCTTGAAAGGGCTTCTGCTGACAATGTTAACAGGTGATCTAAAGTGTTTTTGTTTTTGTTTTTTTCTGGCCAAAGAATCTAACAGTCCTCATACTACTTTTACTCTCCTTGCCTGAAAAGAATAAAAAAACAAAGCATAATGAGACTTAGAAACTATAGTAATGTCATTCAGCTATTTACCAACTGTTTATGAACAAATCTGCACCACAGATATGCATTCTGTATGGAAAGAAAACTATAGCTGAAGTGCAATGTGAAATTAATCATAAAGAAAAAGTCTGAGGCCAGAATGGCTTAATTTTTAACCTTTAGTAACATTTTTCCTGACTTTATCTGCCTTGAGTTTCATACAATCACTCCCTTTCTGCAGAAAGACTTTCTTTCCTTCAATTCCATGACAACTCCTTCCATTCTCCTTCACAAATTGTGCTCGTCCACCACCTTCCAAAGTACTGCTGTCCCCCATATTGAGTTCTGAATCCCATTTTCTTCTCATTGCATGAATACTCCCCAAAACACCTGACTGTGCACAAGGCACCAACAGCCATCCATTCCGACTGGTGATATTTAAAATCTCTTAACGCTAGTTCAGACCCACACCTATGAAATCAAACTCATTCTTCACCTCAACTCCAAATTTATAACATGTGAGTTGAACTATTTTTCTCTTCTAAACTTATTTCTAACCTAGCACTCTCCATTATGGTCACTGACACTATAAACCTACCAATTGTCCCATCTGAAACAAGTAGGAAGAAGGCAACATGTCCTTTAATAAACTGAATGCAATTATTTTCTCTTACTATATAAATTAGTCACTAAATCAGGACCATTTGACAATGCTTGGTCATAGCAATATTTAATAAATACTCTCTCATCCTAAGTATTCTATTACTGTTTTAAAATTTGGGTGTTTAATTTAACTTTTGTACTACTGAGATAGCTTCCTAACTGGTTTCCCTGTCTCAAATACTAAGTATCTTTAGTCTAATCTACAGTATGTCATTGGAGTAACCAAACAAAGACACATCAGACAGTGGCAGAGGGTGCTCATAATTACTGATATATCATCACAGCAGACATACTGAGCAAACTTTACCACTATCCTTTTCTGATTTTATAGTTAATTTACATGGAATAAACCACAGTGTTCTAAATACATTATTTCTTATCACTCCTTTCATTTTCTGTACATCCTGTACACTACACAACTGCTACAGTTTGGATCTGGAATGTCCCCAAAGTCTTTGGATAGAGTAGGACACCTATGAAACTGTGTGCTGCTGGGAGGCAAGACCTGGCTGGACATAAAAATTATTCATAGAACAAAAGTAAAAAGTCTTTTTGATAAAGAAATACTTCATTATGTTATTTCTTCCCAACCATACCACCTTATTGCTCTAAAAATGTAAACTTTCTTTTGAAGAAAGTTTACCATCTTATTATATTCCTGTGTTCTCCTGCAAAAGCTGCTTGATATTTTCAAATCAAATTTCTCAATGATCTTTCCATTCTCCACACAATTTGAAATATTTCTAACATTTCTAGCAACCCCTTTTCCATGGTCTTCCAGATAGTTTTATATGAACTTGCAGACTGACTTGGAGAGCCCTCTACTGGCCTGAATAGTATGTCAAAAAAAAATCATTTTCTTCTGCTTGCAGATATCTATTTTTTGGATATATTTGTTAAAATAATATTGTATAACTCAACAAAAACACTCAGAATGATGAAGTTTGTAAAGAGAAAATTAGCAGTTCCACTAAAAATATTGTTATCAAAGCAAATTATTAGTTACACAGCATAAAAATGCCATTTTCAAATACTGACACTATTAATCTCAGCACTGTGCCATGGAACACTGCTATGACAAAGTCATAGGATGAAAGCATACAATAGTGAAGTATTTTGATGTATTCATAACTAAACTACAAAAAGCAAGCTAGAATTTCTATGCTAAATGTCTCTACCTCAGGTAAACCTGACAGCTATTTGGTCTTATTTCCTAACTTTCTAATGCCCTACTAAGTATAAATCACACATTTGAAATAATGAGGAGAAAATTTCACTTTAAATTATTTTTTAACACCTAGGAATAAAGACCTTAAAAGAGGACAAAGAAGTTTTCGCAATGGAAACAAGACTTTTCTTTCTTTCTTTCTTTCTTTTTTTTTTTGGAAATAAAGAAGCCAGTTTTAAAGTTTATATAGAAAAACATACAAATAAGGTTTAAGGAAAAACTCTTAAAAGGAAAAGTAATAATTAGAAATGGTAGTTCTTCCACAAAATCATATAAATTTCGTTATAAGACTTCAATGACCCCATCTGTGTTCTTATCAGACCAACTCTCCTTATGGGCAACACTAATCTTATTCACGTCTCTTTTATTAAATCTTATTTTATTTTATAAACTTTTTAAATTTATATATTCATGATTTCTAAATTCTATAGCACGTTAGATACAAGGATTCTGTAGAACCAATGATTCACATCTGTTTTTTAAGGCCCCAGATAATGCTTTACTCGTAATGAATGCGAATATATTAAGAAAGAATGGATTAATGTGCTTTCCACTAGGTTTTATACCTTTGTAAATTTTGAAATCCATGAAAAGAAAAACCTGTCTTCAGTTTTGTGACCTTAGAGATTGTTTACTGTTTTGTTAAAAGCACTCACTAGTAGTTAAGTGTTGGACTCATTTATGAAACTTAGATTTATTATAGAAAAAAATACACAGAAGAGAAACAGGATTATATGAATAGAAAATATGACAAACATTGAAAACGTATTTTCAAATCAAATTATACGTAAGACTAATTTTTCATATATGCCTTGTATATTTTTTATATAAAAACAATAAGCAAAACCCAGAACCCAACAAAGTAAAAGCAAAGAATATGAAAAGGTAATTCACAGAAAAGTATCAATGCATCTTAAACATACCAACAGTTCAACATCATTTTCATAAAAATATATATAATTAAGCTACATGGAGAAACTGTTCCCAGTCCCTGTCTTTTACATGAACCTACAACAGAGCAAAAATCACAAAGTCTGATCAGACACCTTGTAAGCACAGGTGGGAGTTGAGGAGTAAGAGTGGTGAAGCCTTGCATACATTTCTCCTAGATGGCAACTTGACAGTAACAACAAAAATTACAAACTTATATGTATAACACCTATGAATTCTATTTCTAGGAATTTAACTTATAAAAATATTTGGATATAAACAAGATAACATTTACAAAAGGCTATTCTTCTCAGCAATATTTATAATAGTCCCAAACAGACAGTAATCCAAGTTTTGGTGAGTAGGAGACAAGCTGAATAATTTACCTCTATAAAATGAAAAACCATGGAACTATAAAAGTAGAGTGGTGCTATCTATGTAAAAGCATTGAAAAATATCTCAATTTATAGAATTTTACACTGCAAAGAAAAAACAAGATGCCATACACTGTATAATCTGGTGGATTTTTTTATGAATGTAGGAGATAAAATACAATTATATCTGCTTGTCATATATACCAACTTTAGAAAGATATAAGAAACTGTTTATAGTAGTTCCTGGATATAAGCAAGAAGATAGCATGAACATGACAGAGAAAAGACAGTAACTGAATACCTTCTACTACATATATAAATACAGGAATACATTACTAGTTCAAAGCCTTGGTCCAGAATGTTCTAATTTTATAAGTTAAGTATATTACAAACACAGAATTACAAAATCCTCTCTAGCCAGTGTGGCATAGTGGGGCAAGCCCATAAGCCCACATTCTGGAAGGCTGAGTTAAGCAGATTACAAGTTCAAGTCAAGTCTGGGCAACTTACTGATTTAGCGAGATCCTGTCTTAAAATAAGAAATAAGAAAGGACTAAGGCTGGGAACGTAGCTCAGTGAAATAGCTCTGGGTTCAATCCCTAATACCCGCCTCCCTCACAAAATTTCTTCCATAGTCTTACCTGCAAACTGGACACATAAGAATCTTCACAATTTACATAATGTCCCAACATGGCATGTTGGGCTCGTAATTCATTATCCCTTATCCTCTCGTGAAGGTGACTTATGTGTTGCTTCTGTCTGCAAAATACAAATTGAGATCACATTATAAAAAAATATATACTTTTCCAAGAAGTAAAGGCAGAACATTTAGTATTCTAATAATTTATTATCCCTTTCAAAAATTATGATAGGGAATATTTTTAAACCACAATATTATGAGACAGATGGAATTATTACCCATTTTATTTATACTGTGATGTACTTCTGGTATTTTATAGAATGCAGTCTTTTTGAGAACACTCTGTAGATCGTAACAAAGTAATGCTTTGTGGTCTCTTATTACTTAACATAGTAAATGTTCCTTGCTTAGTCTGGAATGACCGTGACTTAAAATCACTACTTTGCTTTATTTAAAATTTGTGTAGCACTTTACATCCACTGAATCTACTGATGATTCCACTATCAGGGGAGAAAGACATTTTTATGCAGATCACCTGACCCAGTCACTATTCTATATATCCATCTTCACAGCATCTTAAGGTACACAAGTATCACCAGTGATGGGACAACCCTCTCAGTAAAAAACTTGCATCTTGGGATAGATATGACATTTTATTTATCTAAGTGACTCATGTTGGCATCGAATTCACTGAAATGCAAATCTTTCTTTAGCAGCTTATGGCTTACTTTGAATATGTATCCATACATATTTCTGAAAAATCTTGTGTCTGTCACAATGGTAACAGTTTCATGTAAAATGAAGAAGTAGAAATCACTGAGATAGAAAACAGAAAAACAATAGTAAAATCAATGAAATAAAGAGCTGATTCTTAAGAAGACTCACAAAACTGATGAATTGGCCTAACTAACCCAGGAGGGAGAAAAAGAAAGAAGATATGGTTTACTAGACAGGAATGAGAGAGATCACATCATTATAGATTCTACAGATTTTATAGGAAACAAAGAAAAATAGTATGATCATTACTAGTAATATATTTAAAAACTAAGATGAAGTAGATAATTATCTTGAGAGACAAACTACCAAAATTTAGTGAAACAGTTAACTTAAGTAGCATTATGTTTATTTTTAAAATTGGCTTCTTAGTTGGCCTTCTGATAAATTAAAATGTCAGGACCAGAAGTCTTCACTGAGGAGACCTACTGAAAGTTTAGAAAAAAATATAGTAATTGTACACAAACACAAAGAAACAGAGGGCTAGGGGTATGGCTCAATGGAAGAGACCCTACTTGGCATGCATGAGACTGAATTCAATCTCTAGCATCAAATAAACAAAATAAAACTTCGAGCAACAAGCAACAAACAAAAAATAAGGCAGACTATTTCTGTGCTTTTTCTGTGAGGTCCGTATTATCACTACCAATATCAGAGAAATGCAAAAAAACCCCCCTAAAACCCAGTATTTTTATGAATATTGTGACTATTGGAGAGATATCAACTTGAGGCAATCAGGAACCACACCTGGATTAGGGTTTAACAATCACACCTAGATTGGGAATTGAGAACCAGCCTGGATTAGAGTTTGAGTGATCTGTGGACAAGTGAATGAGGGAAGAGCACCCACCCAGGTGTGGGAGGCCCAACTGTATGTATAAAACAAAGAAAGACTGTTACAAGCTTCTTCCTCTGGAAAAGCTCTTGCCTTTGCAATTGTCTATGGCTGCTGACTTGCTACACGCCACAGATCTTCATCACAGATTCACTCCAGTCTCAACTTGTGCCTGTCTGCCCGTCACTCATCTTCAGCCTTCTGTCACTGCCATTGTTCTTCGAACAACCGAGATCCCCAGCAGACCCTCCAGCCCTGTGTCACAACATAATCTATGGGGATCTGGATCATCTTGCCCTTCAACAGAGTGTAACAATGGGCCACTATGTTGATGACATTATGCAAACTGGGTCCAGAGCAAGAGGTGGCAACCACTCTAGACTTGCTGGTGAATCATCTGTGTGTCAGAGGCTAGGAAATAAATCCCACCAAAAATCAAGGGCTCTCAACCTCAATAAAATTCCTGAAGTACAGTGGTGTGGGGTGTGCAGAGATATTCCTTCTAAGGTGAAAGGTAAGTTATTACATCTGGCACCTCCTACATCCAAGAAAGAGGCACAACACTAAGTAGACCCATTTGGATATTGAAGGCAGCATATTCTCACTTGGGTGTGTGACTCCGACCAATTTACCAAGTAACTCAGAAAACCGCTACTTTTGAGTAGAGCCTGGAACTTGAGAAGGCTCTGCAGCAGGTCCGGGCTGCTATTCAGGCTGCTCTGCCACTTGGGCCATATGACTCAGCAGACGCAATGGTGTCTGAGGTGTCAGGGGCAGACAGGGATGCTGCTTGAATCACAACGGAGACCCTTGGGATTTTGGAGCAAGGCACTGCCATCGTCTGCAGATAACTACTCCCCCTTTGAGAAACAGCTTCTGGCCTGCTACTTGGCCGTAACGGAAACTGAATGTTTGACCACAGAACACCAGATTACCATGAGACCTGAGCTGCCTATAATAAATTGGGTGCTGTCTAACCCTTCAAGTCATAAAGCTGGAAATGTACAATAGTCCATCATCAAATGGAAGTGGCATATTCATGACCAAGCCCGAGCAGGTCCAGAAGGCACAAGTAAATTGAATGAAGTGGCTCAAATGCCCATGGTGCCTACTCCTGCTGTACTGCCCTCTGTCCCCCAGCATGGACCTATGGCTTCATGGGTTGTATCCTATGACTGCTGACAGAGAAAGAGACCAAGGCTTGGTTTTTCAGATGGTTCTCTGCATGTTATGCAGGCACCATATGGAAGTGGACAGCTGCTGCACTGCAGCCCATCTGGGACATCCCAGGGCAGTGGTGAAGGAAAATCTTCATAGTAGGCAGAACTTTGAGCAGTACATCTGGTCATGCATCTTGCTTGGAAGAACAAATGGTCAGATGTGCAACTACGCTGACTCATGGGCTGCAGCAAATGGTGTGCTGGATGGTCTGGGATACGGAAGGACACAATTGGAAGACTGGTGAGAAAGATATTTGGGGATGAGGTATGTGGATAGACCCCTCCATGTGGGCAGAGGATGTAAAGATATTTGTGCCCCACGTAAATGCTCGTCAAAAAGTAACCACAGAAGAAGATGACTTTAATAATCAAGGGGACAAGATGACTCATTCTGTCAAGAGCAGTCAACCTCTTTCCTCAGCCAAAACTGTTACTGCCAAATAGGGTCATGAACAGAGTGGCCATGGTAGTAGGAGTGGAGCTTATGAATGGGATCAACAACATGGACTTCCCCTTGCCAAGGCTGACCTGGCTACAGCCACTGCTGAATATCCATTCTGCCAATCGTAGAGACCAACACTGGGTTCCCAATATGGCTCCATTCCTTGGGGAGACCAGTCTGCAAACTCGTGGCAGGGGATTATACTGGGCCACTTCCACCACAGAAAGAACAGCATTTTGTCCTTACTGGGACAGATACTTACTCAGGCTATGGATTTGTCTTTTCTGCACCTAATGTTTCTGCTAGAGCTACCATTTGTAGACTTACAGAATGCCGCTTCCATCATCATGGTATCCCACACAGCATTGCATCTGACAGGGAACACATTTCATACCTTAAGCAGTGTGGCAGTGGGCTGATGCCCATGGAATTCACAGGTCTTACTATGTTCCCCATCACCCAGAAGCAGCTGGACTGCTAGAACAATGGAATGGCCTTCTGAAGACACAATTACAGTGTCAGCTAGGTAGTAATTTGCAGGGTTGGGGCAAGGTTCTTCAGAAGGCTATGTATGCTCTGAATCAGAAACCAATATATGGTATTGTCTCACCCATAGCTAGAATTCACGGGTCCAGGGATCAAGGAGTGGAGATAGGCTTGGTACCACTCACACTCACCCACTGACCTATTAATAAAATTTCTGCTTCCTGTCCCCGCAACCTTATGCTCCGCTGGTCCAGAATTCCAGACGGGGGAAAGCTTGTACCAGGAGGCACAGCAATAATTCCACTAAATTGGAAGTTGAGACTTTCCCCTGGTCATCATGGCTTCCCTGTGCCACCGAACCAGCAGGCAAAAAAGGGAGTGACAGTGTTAGCAAGGTGACTGATCCAGACTACCAAGGGGAAATTGGATTAATACTCCATAATGGCAGCACAGAAGACTATGTTTGGACTGCAGGAGAACCTTTAGGATGCCTCTTAGTCTTACCATGTCCTGTTATTAAAGTCAATGGGAAAGTGACACAACCCAATCCAGACAAGATGACAAATGACTCAGAACCTTTAAGGTATGGGTCACCCTGCCAGAGAAAGAACCAAGACTTGCTGAGGTGCCTGTTGAGAGCCAAGTAAATACAGAATGGGCAGCAGAAGAAGGTAGTTATAAATACCAGCTATGACCAGTGACCAGTTACTGAAACGAGAACTTTAATTAGAATTTCTCTCATTATGCTTGTACATATATATATATATATATATATATATATATATATATATATATACATACATACATACACACACACACACACACACACACACACACACACATATATTGCCTTAGTATTGGAATTTGTTAAGTTACACTCTAATGTTAAGGCAGTTATGTCAGAAGAATAAGTATTCTATAAAGAGGAACTCTGTTCTCTATTGTTAGGAGGAATTTATTGCATTCCTGTTTGTAGTTGTGCTATGTCAGGTTTAATTACTGACTTGGCTGTTATATCTGGGAACTAAGTATGATTCTAGGAGCTGTGCCTGGCTGTCAAGTTGACAAGGGGTGGACTGTGACCACTGGATAGATTATGTCAACTTTGAGGCAATCAGGAACCATACCTGGATTAGGGTTTGGGAACCACGCCTAGATCGAGAATTGACAACCAGCCTGGATTAGAGAGTGAGTGATTTGTGGACTGGCAAATGAAGGAAGAACACCCATCCAGATGTGGGAGGCCCAACTGTGAATGCAAACTGTATAAAAGGAGAGAAGACGAAAGATTGCTATTGCTACAGCTTTTTCCTCTGGGAAAGCTCTCGCCTTTGTAATTGTCTATGGCTGCTGACTTGCTACACGGATGTTCATCAGATTAACTCCAGTCTCAACTTGCAACTGTCTGCCCATCACTGATCTTCAGTCGCCAATCTTCAGGCTCCAGTCTTTTCCACTTTTCTTCGAACCACCTAGATCTGCAGCAGACTCTCACCAGCTACACTGTAGTCCCTGACAGGTGTCCTACTTTGCACAGATGCACCAATCAGACCCTCCAGCTCTCGCACATGCAGGCTGCCATCTTGGACTGCCTCTGTCCTCAGACTTGTAAGCCTTCCAAATAGATCCTTTTTGTTATAATTTCTGTAAACTCTGCCTTTTGTAAGAACCCTTGCTAATACAAACATGAATAAAAATATTTAAACAAAAGAGCAAAAAACTGAATCCAAAGATACATATAAGGAAAATATTATCACGGCACAGTGGGCTCTTTTCCATGAATTTCACAGTAGTTCTTATATAAGAAAGTTCATTTACTACCTAGGATAGAATTTCTACAACCTAAAAAGAAAAAAAGAACATATATTAAAATACAACTACAGCTAACACCACAGTAATGGTCAAAGACTGTAGACTTTCTTCTAAGGCTCGAGAACAAGAAAAGGGCCACTTGTAGGAAATTGGATACAACTTAAGACTATAATGCTAACTGAAATAAAACAGAGACAGCTATATATCAGTTTTTCTCATGAGAAACCTCAAACAAAATGGCATACAAAACAGATGCTAGCAAACAGAGGTACACTTTGTGGAGATGAGAAAGAAATTGGCAAAAGGAGAGAACAAACATGGGGAAAGGGAAACAATTTACAGCCAATATGTATATGTGCCAATTCCCGAGATGAAGGTTAATTACAACATATTACAAACAATCACCAATAGAAAAAGAACGAGACAGGGAAAATGATGTTTGTCGTCACAACTTAGATTCAACACTGTAATGGGAGTTCTACCCAAACCACAAGGAAAGACAAAGAAATAAAGGGACTTCATATTGAAAAGGAAAAAGTCAAACCATCCTTAATCATGAAATCATTTTAAAAAAAGATAAAGAGGCCAATTTATGAATAAAAGCTATTCTTTACAACAAAAGTTGCTAGAAGGATATCCATGTGCACATAAAAACCCCTCAATTCGTATTTTATATCATACGCAAAAACTAACTCAAAAAGGACTACAGTCATACACAAACGCCCCTCCCCAACACCAACTCTTTAACTCCAGATTCAAAAATCTCAATGGACACTATTTTTCTTTCCCAGACCCAACTTAATAAAGAAAAAGAACTTTCTCAATAAAGTAACACACTTCTTTTGCCTTTCTTCTATTTTCTCAACCAGATTAAATTTGTACATAATTTTATTCCTTCTCTGGAATCAAGTATGGAATCACTGCATTTCTACCTATATTCAGTATTTCTGGTCATTTAGTTGCTGAGGTAGCTTCCATCACGTAAGGAGCCTGGAATACCACTTGTGACTGGCAGCTGAAGTAGGGGGGACTGTGTCCTTGAAATTGTGGAGTGTAAGGTTAACTCTGGCATTCAGTGCAAGAACAGAACTGCAGTACACCATCTGAGATTAGAATAATATACTTATAAATAGTTCCCTAATTGTTTCTATATTATATGCCTAGATAAAAACAGCCAAAATAATTTACAAAGACTCGCATGAGATTACCGTTTTATCAATGGTTACTAAAACTATACTTAAATGCTCAAGTCAACTCACTTGTCTCCGCAGAAATTTTAAGAGTCTCTCTGTGAATAAATCTCAAGTGCATTGATTTACCCCTTGTCTGATCATCTCCTGGCAAAAACTGAACAACCTGAAAGTGCCAACCTCTTCAAAATTTTTTGGGTAGTATGGGGGATTAAATCCAGGGTCTCACACCTGTTAGGCAAGCACTTTAACACCAAGCTACATTCCCAGCCTGAAAGTAAAATCATAAAACATATTAGTATAAACAACAACATAGGTTAATCATTAACTGTGACCTCTTTCTATTAATATAGAGTACTTTCTCAAAAGTTTTGGCAAACACGCATTACAAGTTATAAAGTGTACAAACAAGAGCCTGTTCTGTTAGGAAGTTCAGAATTTAACAAAGATAGATAACTATGTAAGTACTATACTACAGACAAAACGTGTGTATATGCAAATGCCATTTTGTTGATGGTCATGCATCAGGCAGTTTATTAAGATTTTTCAATATGTATTCATTCACTTAATCTTCATGCCATAAAACTTGATGAGGGAGGGGAGTTGACCAGAATAGTGATTGTCAAAAAAACCTCATTTTTGTTGAAATGGTCAAGCAGGTAAGCAGACCAAAGTGTAAGAGGTTAAGCACTTTGTTCATATTCACATAAGTAGTTACAATGGCAAATATAAAATAATGAAAACCAAGTTTTCTTTTTTTCTGAGTTGTTATTAAAATCAATCTATATGTAAATGTTTCTGTATCAATTACTTTACACCTAAACATCTGCTCTGCCTTAAATTATGAAGTTATTTGGTAGACAAGATAAATGCAGGTCCTGAGTTTGATTTCCCAGGGCCACCTAAACCAGGTGTGGTGACGTACACCTATTATCCCAGCACTCAGAAGCTGAGGCAGAAGGAGTGCCATGAGTCCAAGGCCAGCCTGGGCTCCAGAGTGAATTCAGGACCAGCCTGGGCCACAGAGTGAGACACTGTTGCAAAAAAAATATTCATAAGGAAATATACATGCAGGGTTTTAAAAAAAAACTTTTTTGTCACATAATGGTGGGTAATTCTGTATTTTAAAAAATACCCAGCACATAATTTTTAGTAAAATGCCTTGTAAAGTATCATCAACCATACAATGTCCCAAAGAAGAAAGTTTAGAATCTTCACACTGGGTGTCATCTAACTGAACTCCAAATCCTGTCATTTTATCTCTAAGACAGTTGCTGCAAATATCCTTAACATTTTAAAAACCTCTAGTCTAACCTATTTCCTCAAAAAATTCTATATTTGGTTCTAATTTTAAGAAACACATAGTTATATAAGTTTTTATACCCAATTTTATTCTTAATGCCTTTTATGTTACTTTAGGGGAAAAAAGCGGTTGGCTTCTCTTCCACTGTTTAATACAAATTTAAATTAAATAAGCTTGCAAAAAAATCTCCCAAAGATTATACAAAATGCTCAGTATGGCAGACTCTTTACAGAAATGCCTACACTGAGCTGGGCATGTGGCACATGGCTGTAACCTCAGCACTCAGGAGGCTGAAACAGGAGAATCAAAGAGGCTGATGCCAGTCTGAACTACAATAGTGATGTCTCAAAACAAAACATTTCATGATTATTATCTTCCCCGTCTTATTAATGCTGTGTGATTTTTGTTACTCCGACTGTCTACAGAAGCAAGTTTGCTGGAATATTAATAACAGAATCCAGCGGGAAATGATTTGGGGCCTAAGCCTCAAAAGATCTTATATGCTTTGTTCTCTCAGAACCCCACTCAGGTTGCAGGCCAGGCTGCTGGAGGATGACAGATCACCAGGAGTAAAGATGAGCCACCCAGTGGAGGCCATTCGAGGTAACCAGCCGTCATTGGCCACGCAGCTCTCAAGCGCATGAAAAAACCTAACTAAACAACAGGCCAAATAAGCATCTTGAATTATTCTTATTATTCCTTATGTTCCTTCCACAAATTACATAATTAAGAAATGCATACATTTATGTATAAATATGTATGTTTAATAGATTATATCAATAATTATTTGCATTTCCTATTGACATATTTAATGGAATGATATCCACAAAAACCATAAGATAATTAACTCTGATTACCTGAAGGATAGAAAACCCATATCAATAAAGTTCTGAATATTGGTATGTTAAAAAGTATTTATTTCAAAGTACAATAAATGAAATTGTGTTACAAATATGTATCTAGATGGGCTATAATCATTCATATAAAAGATCTGCCTGTATTAGAAATAATTGTATTTTAAAGAAATTTTTCCTAAAATAAATTCAAGTATAGAAATATTCATTTTTAAGTATATAACATGTCCCAGATATATTCAAACTGTTGGGAACACAGTGGAGAACAATAAATTCCACATGTCTATGGTCTCGTCCGTCTTCCACAAGATCTTAATAGTGCTAAACTTCCAAGCAAATTCTTTGGAATTGCTACAGGTAAACCTGCTTGAAGGCTAAATTAGGAATTAATTTTAATACAAAAATAACTACTACTTTTTCCCACATAGGCACACAAAAATAATTAGCATTAAGAAAAAAATCCTTCTCAAACTATTTCCCAATTACCATAATATACAACACAGTTGATAATCTTAAAGTATATATAAGTGATGAAGAACCAATACACACAAAATGTAATATAACCAAATAGCAGTAGCTTTATTGCTGAGAATAGTCAGAAGAATACCAATGAAGCATAAATGAACTTCTTTTTCAAAATTGTATTATTGAAATATTCTAAAGGTTCAGAATGTCACAAAGAAACTTTCTAAATTTCTTATTTGTAAGTTATTTAATTTACAGCACTCGTAATTTTCCTATGTGGGTTCAGTCTGAATGTACATTAAAGGAAATTGCTACTTTAAAAGTAGCTTTCAAATCTGACAGTCCCCAAAGATTAAATACAAAAATACTGTCTGTTAGCTTTGATAGTTCGTTAGCGTTACAGCTAACCTGCTACACTGCAGAAAAAACAGAGAAAGGATCTTCCAAACAATGAATTAAACTAACAGAAATGAATCATGCTAGAAATCAGAAAAACCAAACCTAAATCTTAATATTCTTGAAAGGACTGGGATTGGAGATGAGCAAACATGTGGCATCAAAAAATAATTGTAAATTCTAGTTCTGAAAATTCTAAGTGAGTGTAATGTTACTTGTTTCATTAATCTACATTTCTATATGCTTGAAATATTTAGTAATTTAAAAAAATAAGACTTACCGATCAATTACAATTTCCTTCTGTCTCAGAAGTCCTTCTTTTATTTTCAGCATTGACTCCCACTTACTGAAATCCTGAAAGCCAGAAGGTGAGTATCTTTGATGGGATGATCCAGTCAAAACCTGCACAAACATATTTACACTATTACCATACAGTAAAAGAAAGAAAAAAACGGTGTATCATTGAATATTTTCCCAATTACTTTCATGAAAAATAAGGAATTCTCATATATTTAAGGACTACCTTAAAATACATTTGTGATTAAAACATAAAAAGAATACCTAGCTAGTTCCAAAGTAAATATAAAAGTCTAATAAAGAATTGATGGCAACAGGACATTTAATATAATTATAATATAATATATGATCATGTTTTCTCATTAACTTGTGGAAATAGAAGCTTTCTGAAAATAAGAGATAAATCACGGCCTTAGTAAGAAATATAACAGAGGAATGTACCAAGGCTCAACTAGACACACATTATCAAATGGACTGGCGTGAGGAAATACATGCAATATCGCTAGTGTTCGATTTCAAACTGCCATACATTGCATCACCATTTAAGGACATAAATAGAAGAATTACTACTATTCAGATAATTTGGATGACTATTGCTCTTTGTAAAGTATGTAATTTAGGAAAAATTTAAGAAAAATTCATGTTTAAAATAAATAAGCAACAAGGACTGGTGACATAGTTCAGAGGTTAGTGCCCTTGCCTAGCATGTACAAAGCCCTAAGTTTCATTCTCTCTGCACCACATAAAAATTAGCCAGGTATGGGTGGCACTTGTCTGTAATTCTAGCACCAGGGAGACTGAGGCAATAGGACTGATGTTGAGTTAAGGTCAGTTTGGGCTACATAGTGAGCTCAGGACCAGCCTGGACTATAAAATGAGACTCTGACTCAAAAAAAAAAAATCCATAATGATAAAAACTAGGGACTTCCAATAAAGATGGCAGCCGAGTAGGAGCCCTAGAACAGCTTATCCTTAAAGAAATGAAAAACAGTACAAGTGCAACCTATAACATAGGAGTAGAGGTAAAAATAAAGCAGTGAGACCATAGGGTGGAGAAGCCCCATGTGGGACCCTCTAACCCAACCAATGGCACTGTGAGCCTGGGAAGTCCACTTGCAAACAAGCGGCAGGGGGCTCCTGCCCTTTAGCCTGGAGAGGAGAGGGATTGCCAGTCAGAGATTCAGAGGCCCACAATTTGCACAAAGCTGCAGAGTAAGCATCCTGAAAAGAACCCACCTTGGGTATCCCGGGAAATGGGAACAGCATGCCACAAAGAGCCTACAGTGAACAAAAAAAGTGCCCTGAGATCAGGTGGAAAAAGGAACTAACACTGACAGGGAGAAAGTGGGGAGGGAGCTGGGACCACCAGCAGAGCCCAGGGAACAGGACACCCCCAACAGTGCCCAGTTGGAACACAGGACTGTGAGAGGACTGTGCCCTGTCCTGTCCCTCCCAGACTGTAGGGGAGCCATAGAAGCAGCGCACCATAACTGTGCCCCACTGGGACACAGGACTATGAGAGGAGTACACCCTGCCCCTCTGGGACTGCTAGGGGCCCTCCAGAAGCAGTGCGCCCCCAACTGTGCCCTGCCAGGTCAGCTGGACCACAGGAGTGGGAGAGGGGCAAGCAGGGATCAGGAGAGGAGCCCACAGCAGCACGCCCCCACCTGTATCCCAGTCCACCCCAACTGTGAAGAGAGTACTCTCACCACTCTTATTCAACATAGTCCTTGAAACACTTGGCATAGCAATCAGGCAAGAAGATAAAATAAAGGGAATGTGCATTGGAAAGGAGTAAGTCAAACTATCCTTAGTTGCAGATGATACGATTATCTACATAGGACCCTCAAAATTTCACTAGGAAACTCTTTGAAATAATAAACAAATTCAACTAAATTGCAAGCTACAAAATCAATGTTAAAAAGCAATAGCTTTTCTCTACGCCAACAACGAACTCACTGAGAAAGAGCTCAGAAGAATAATCCCAGCAAAAAAATTAAACACCTATGAGTATACCTAACCAAGGACGTGAAGGACCTATATAAAGAAAACTACATTACACTGAAGAAAAAAGTTGTAGATGACATCAGAAAATGAAAAGACATCTCCTGTTCTTGGATAAGCAAAATATCCTATTGTCAAAATGACTATGCTGCCAAACTTGACATACAGATTCAAAGCAATTCCTATCAAAATATCAATAACTTTTTTCACAGAACTTGAAAAAATAATCTTTAAATTCATATGGAACCAAAGGAGACCTAGAAAAACCAAAGCAATCTTGAGAAACAAGACCAAGGCAGGAGACATTACAATTTCAGACATCAAGTTATACCATAAAGCAATAGTTATAAAAACTGTATGGTATTGACATAAAAACAGACAGACTTGTAGAACAGAATGAAGGATGCAGGGACAAACTCAAATACCCTCAGTCACCTAATCTTTGATAATGGAGCTAAAAGCATACACTGGAAAAAGGACAGCCTCTTCAACAAATGGTGCTGGAAAAATTGGACATCCACATGCAGAGAAATGAATCTAGACACACACCTGTCACCATGCACCAAAATTAAATCAAAGTGGATCAAATACTTAGACATTAAAACTGAAATACTAAACCTTTTGGTAGACAAATTAGGCAAATATCTAAAAGACACAGATGTAGGCAAGGACTTTTTAAGTAATGCACCAAAGACAAAAGAAATAGCCCCCAGCAATAACAAATGGGATTATGTCAAATTAAAAAGTTTCTTGATGGCAAATGAAACTATCAACAGTATAAAAAGAGAACTGACAGAATGGGAAAAAAAATAGGCACCACCAAGACCTCAGATAGGAGGCTCATAACTAGAATATATAGGGAAATGAAGAAAAGCAAGCAACTCAAAATCAAAAACCCTACTGAATGATACGCAAAAAAATGAATAGGCAGCTCTCAGCTGAAGAAGTTTAAATGGCCAATAGGTACATGAAAAGATGTTCAACATCCTTAGACGTTAGAGAAATACAAAGCAAAACATCTAACTCCAGAGAGAAGGGTGTATGTCAAGAACACAAACAACAATCAGCACTGGCAAGGCTATGGGGAAAAAGGAACCCTCCTGCACTGCTGGTGGGAATATGAACTGGTACAACCACTGTGGAAAGCAGTATGAAAGTTTCTCAAAAGACTAGAAATAAATATCTCCTTTGATCCAGTGATACCTTTTCTTGAAATTTCCCCAAAAGATTAAAAAACAACATATAACAGAGACACATGTTCACAGCAGCACAACAATAGCTAAAATGTGGAAGACACCCAAATACCCATCAACAGACCAATGGATACATAGATTTTGATATTTATACACAATGGAATACAACTCATCTATAAAGACAGATAGGTTTGAGGCTTTTATAAGTTAATGGATGCAACTTGAGACCATCTTGCTAAGTGAAGAAGTCAGAAGCAAAAAGTTAAATATTGAATGGTTTCTCTAATATGAGAAACCTGGATCACAATTATTTCACAGAACTAATTGAGGGGAATAATGGGAACTGGAAGGGGTGGGGAGACAGTGGGAGGATTGAAAGGAAGAAGGTCAGAATTTATAATTTTACCATGATACGTATTTATATATGTACATATATATGCACAAAATACTCAAAACCAATGTAAACATTATATATTACACTTATACATATCAATAAAATGGGGAAAATAACAATAACATGAGAGTGCTGAAATCTCTACTACTGAAATATATTTTTCATCTTTATGTCACAAATTCAATTCTATTCCCTCAACAAAATATGTTTAAAGTTCTAAGCTACAGTACCTCAGTAAGTGAGCACATTTAAGATAAGGTCATTAGGGTGACCCTTAACCCAGTATGTCTTGTATATTTGGGGGTAGAGGAAGATACTGGGAATTAAGCCAGGGCCTTTGTACTGAGATACATTCTCAACCTTTATTTTTTATTCAGAGACAGAGTCTCACTAAGTCACTATCTGACCAGATGGCCTTGAACTTGCAAACGTTCTGCTCTGGATTTCCAATAACACTTAATTTCATATTTTCAAATACTGAAAACAGAGACAAATATTTTGCAATATGTGACAAATGAAAAATTCAGTGTACATAAAGTTTGAGAATCATTTTATTCTTTTATATATTACCTGATGTTTTTACTTTTACAACAGCTAATCTTTAAAGTTGTATGACATTATAGAGACATAGCAACCTACAAAAACTTCAAAATTGTTTTGATATGTTAATAAAACTAAAAATTTAGATGAAATATGCAACTTTCTATGTAAATACCTACTATTGAAATTTGCTTTTGAATAACTGTGAAAACTGAATAACCACAAGAAGTGGAAAAAGAAAGTTATTCTTCACATGAAGTAAAAACTATATAGGTAGTTTCTAAGTACTTTAAAATGAAAAGATAAAATGGTACAAAAGGAAAATCTTTGAGAAAAGTGATAAAGCCAATAAATTATACTATTCACACATTTATAAAACAAATGCTCAAGAATAAAAATTTAATAAATTATGTATAAGGTCAATACACTTAAAACTATAAAACATTAAAAACTATAAAACATTACTAATAAGTTATATTAATGTCTTAACAATATTGGAAGTATAAGTATACAATTGCTTTGTGACATTTAGCACATCAATGTCCCTACTAGAATTTGTAGACTAAATATAACACCAATTCAAATCCCAGATTATCTTAAAGGTTGACAAACCAATTCTAAAGTTTCTTTATCAATGTAAAATATTTGCACTACTTTATTCAAGACTTACTACACTATTCTACAGTACTAATGAGAGTATGGGATTAACAGGTATCAACAGATGTGTCGTTGTAAAGTTATTCTGTTTTCCTCAACTGTTCTTACTGCTGCATAACTGAGTCATTCCCTCCTGGAGGAAGAAGGGGGCTCACTGGGTTTGGGAAATCATAAGTGTGTGTAATAGAATGGCCAGATGGAGTCCATAGGGGCTAGGAGTCTCACCTACACCTACGCATGCAACCACATGGCCATTAGGTAGAACCACTGGTTCGGTGGAATCACAGGTCCAGCTCCTGATACACAACCTTGGAAATGGGTAAGGACTCTGCCCCTTAAGGGCACTAAACACAGGGTAGTAGTCAATAAATTCAACATAACAGTTGTGACCCACAGAATCATCACCTTAGTTGTCCAAAGAGCAACAAGTCTCAGGAACAAGAACTGCAGATGTTCCGAAGAGAGGTCCCATGACCCAGAAAGTGAGTAACACAAAAACTGCAGAGAAGAGAAAGAAGTGTGTCCAGAAAGAAGAGATAAAAGAAAAGAGAAGGGTTGAAGAAGGAAGAACTGTCACTGGCCAGTAGGCAAGTAAATCCTGACAAAGAAAAGCTGTAGGTGACCACGCAGGTGAGTCTCAGGAGGCGGTATAGTTTTCATTAGGCATCACCTCTGGTGAGCTGAGTTCTTCGATCATGCAATGGCCTTCTGAGTCAACCACAGGCTTGTAAGGTCGACCTCTACCCCATGCTGCTTTAGGTAGCCCCTCACATATGCTTCTGTAGTGAACTCTCTCACATACTCCTGTAAGTAATCCTAATAAATTCATTTATTCACCAAATTGTTCCTCCGACCATCTATCTGCCGGGCCCTATCTAGGGTGAACAGACATTGGTGTGCATGTCTCCCCAAGAAAGTTTTTTTTTTTTTCCCGATACAGGCCAATGGAACAAATAAGGATCCACAAATAGTATACTGGCACATACATGGTCAATCCATTTTCATCAAAGGAGCACAGACAGTTGAAAGGGGAATGAAAATTTTTAATGAAAATGTGTCCACAAAGATCTGTAAGTGAATGTTCACTCAGAATTATTCAAAACTGAAATCAACTTATATGTCCATCAAGTGATAAAAGTATAAGAAAATAATGCTCCATCCATAAACACAATGCTCCTCAAAAATAAAAACTGATACATACAATCTCAAAATACATCACGTTAGATGGAAAAAGCCATTTTCAAAGGTTGAACACTAACTGACTTTATTTATATGATTTCTAAACAAAGCAAAACTAGGGATGGAAATCAGATCAGCGGTTGCCAGGCTTGGGAAGGAGACCGACTACAAAAGCACAAAAGGTTACCTTCTGAATTGATGGAAATGTATAAAGTAATTCTTGCTGGCTATATGCAGTTCTTTCTTTGTTTTGTTTTCTCTGTTTTGAGACAGTGCTTCACTTTGAAGTCCAGCTGGTCCTGTACTCACTATGTAGCCCAGGCTGGCCTGAAACCCATAGCAATCCTCCTGTCTCATACTCCCAAATGTTGGGATTATAGGAATGTGCTACCATGCCAATGTAGGCTATATGCAGTTATCAACGCTCAAGCCATACATTTTTAAAATGTATCCCATAATTGAAGCTATACTTAAATAATCTTATTAAAATGAATATATTTCACTTGAAATTTTTGAAAGTAATCTGAGATCAATGTTTACATATAATCCTACTCAATGATACAACACAATACAAACTTGTCATACTTTAAAACAATCCAAATTTGTGCAAACAAAGGAGTGGATAATTAACTGTGATAAATGTACACAATGAAATACTATATAGCAATAAAATGAACCTATTATTATACTATATAACATGGGTGAAATTCAGTGACAAAATAATCCTGACATAGAGCCATACTGGCTCAATGATAAAAGAGCAGTAGGGTAAGGGTAGAACATCATATATTGTTACACAGACTGAGAAGATGTGTGAATTAACTACTGGGCACTGGCAACTCCACATTTTCACCTGAGTGGAATTAATAGGATGTGTTGGTAGTTCTCGTGTGCATACATGTGTGTTTTTTAGGATGGGTGCGGAGTTCCTATGTATGTGTGTCAGAACAGCACTGTTAGTACATTTAAGACTAGTACAACTATGCCCTTTCTGTATACTCAACCTTAACACAATAATTACCGGAAATATCTATACTTTGTTTCATTCTTATCTGCTAGGGGAGAAGACTTAAGTACCCCAAGGTGAACTACAGATGACAAAATGAAGTATCTAGAATATAATGTCCCATCTCTTCATCATAAGATAAAAAGGTTTAGCTAATACAAGAAACACAGTGAATGTCATCAAATATTTCAAAATTTATAATGATGTAGCAGAAATGTCTTTTACAAGATAATATTTTAACAGATTCATCTGGGAGTTACCAAACCCAAGGAGTGAATTCTCCATTTAAATGTTTTACCCAAACATGTGTAAGATACAATTTTTTTTGTAATTAAAGAAAATATTAGTCTACTAGACAAAGAAAAATCATAACTCTGCTGCATGCAGACCATGTGCATTCATACACTTAGCAAGACATACACAGGTACTTCATTTTAGAAATAGTGAATTCTACTCTAATTGAATAGGGACAGTGGGCATCTACAACAAACCCGAACACATGCTACTCTGATGAGACCCAGATGCTATGAAAAGTTGCCAAAATATGTCACTTAATGGCCAAACAGGCTTCTAATAAAAGTTTACTCTAGTGCAGCTGAAAATAGCTCAAAATTCTTTGGCGTGGAAAAATACTGTTAAATTTAGATGAGCCAGTGCTACCACACTTAACTGGAACACGGCCTCTGCTATTCTTCAAGTTTGTTATCTCTCTCCCCTTCATTTGCCTTTGTCCTGAGCTTATTCATCACTCACAGCACATCACATAACACAGTAAATCTTCCTCTGCTTCCTGGAATAGTCTATCTGAAAAGATAACTCTACAAGTGCTCTCTGGTGGAAGAATTGTGATTACCTCACCCAAAAGTAACTTCACAAAATTCAATAATGAAAATAAACTACAAATAACAGAAAACTGAAAAAAAATTTGCTCACCCAAAAACATGAGTTACATTAATAAAAGAACTGTGTATTAAACTAAAAATATGTATCTTAATAAAGCCCATGTATTTATGTAATACACTACTACATATTTTTTCTAATAAAAAATGAAAGCAAACAAGAACAAGAAACATATTAAAAACATCCTATCAATCACTCCTTCACAGAGTGACTGATTATAAACGGAAGTCTTCATCTTCACCCTCAATTTCTTAAGTACTGTGTTTTTAATAATATCATTACCCCAATTCATTTTTATTACTAACTTTATAATGTTCTCCTTGCTTGGCATCCTGATATGCTTTGCTGAAATAAAAAAGTATATACATTATTTTAGAGTAAAACATGTTGAAAAAATAATTAAAAGAAACTTTTAAGGGTAATATAAATCTTAAAAATGAAAACAAGGAGTACCTTAAAAGTATATAACTTCTACCATACTAAATAAGTATTACTATCAACTCTTTTCGTTGTAGGGACATTTTCCTATTCTTGTGTTAGGGTTATCATGTTTCTTAAAATGTCAACTAAAAAAATATATGTAAAAAACACAATTTAAACACAGCCAGCGATGGGGAAAGGCAATGGCATATCAAAGACTGAGCAGTAAAACACTTCCCTTAAACCAATTAGTAAAGCAAAGAAAATGTAGCTTAAGTTCTATATCTTATATTAATCATGAATTTACTTATAAAACCTTTTCAAAGCCTTTATTGTTCCAGTTAGTTTTAAACTTAACCTAGTACATATTAACAGTAGAATTTAAAGAACGAATTCCTTGTAATTAATAAAACAGACTACTTCTGGAAGTCAAACCGAAATAAAAACCAATAAAAATGAAAATAACTGATTTATGAAATAAAAGTTTACGAACACGCAAAAAATCAATGTGGGTCTATTTTGCATTCTGCAAAATGAAGGAAGCTTCTACTAAAAACCGTATAACTGTGTTAACATATTTATTCAAAAATTAAACTACCAAATTATTTTATAAAAGATTTTTGCCATATTTTACTGTCAAGAGATAAAGAAAAAAATAGGAACAAAGGAAGACCCTGAGTCAAATAAAAGAAAAAATATAATAATAAAAATGTTCTAGGACCAAAGTACTATCTACATTATCTTAAAATGTATCCATAGAATTTTCTAAGATGCTATAAAAGGCACAAATTTATTAATGGGGGCTGTCGGGAGTGGAGGGGCATGGGCTTCGCAGCCTGTCAGGCAAGATCATCTAACTTTTCCCACCATAGGCATGCTACACAATACCAGCAGTTATGAGTCATAAATGTTTCCTTCACACATTAAAAATACTGTTTTAAAAACAACTGTAAAAGAATCTCAGGGTAGACTGCTAAGTGGAGTGCAGACAGCTTCCTGTATACGAAATGTACAGGACTGCTGAAGATACTCATTTTTGTTTTACCTCCTGGGATCTAGCTGATTACTGGCCCGCAGCATACCATCAACTAAAAGAGGATTCGCAATGACGTTACGATTCTATTTCTCTGCCTCTGAGAAAATACACAACTATTTTCAAAAGCATAGAGAGTACCATAATTAGAGTGATGTACCAGTAATCATAGCCACAGTTTCTTTCCCAGTTTAATACATACCAAAAAAAAAAATCAATGGCTTCAACTAAGCAATAAATTTTATTTCTTTTTACATATATTAACAGGGCAGCCAAACAAATGGCTTTGCTCAAAACATCACCTTGATCCTAATGCCAGGACTGATCCTAAAACATACTACCTGTAACCACCCCACTAGCAAATGAGCAAATGAGAGCAACAGATGATGTTATTTCAAGCCTTTTTGCTGTGCTATGTAAAGTCTTAATTTGGAGAAGGGTTAAAGAGGAAAAGCAATGCATAAAATATCTATTGATAACATACATTTTAAATATATAATCACATAAAAATACCCAAACATACTAAGAAAAATCCTTCTTCAATAAATAAACTTTCTTTTGGTGTTCCCCCCCCCCATTTTTATTAATATACAAATGTAATACATAGCATTTACAATGAACCTGGGTGTTTCATACATCTATGTATCACATCGACTCCACAATCCCTTCCCATCTTCTACCCTCTCAACACCTCCCTGTCCCTTCCCCCAGCTCCGGCTATCACTTCATGTGGTTCCAAAGAATGTCTGTGTTCTGGGTTTTCCAAGTCCGAGAAACCATACGGTGTTTAACATATTAATCTTCCATGCCTAAGTCATTTCACTCAAGTCACCACTCTACCCCAACTTCCTATTCCTCTAATGGGTTCGCAGTAGTCAAATCCTGGTATCTCCTCTCTGAATCCAACCAATCCCTTCATTGGGAAATTCACCAAAAGTTTTTTTCCCCATATTTTCCTACATCTTTGTTGTTATTGTTAAACCTGGCCTTATCCACCAGTTCACACTAGAAAATAATTATAAGCATGTAGTTCAAAAGGATAGTTAATTTGGGAAATAAGAAAAAATAATAAATAAATAAAATTCAATTGCCTTAGCTGAACACTGGAAGGTGCATATTTGTACATTCACAAAGTTATGTTTACATCAATCGGTTTCCTTAGGATAAACTTTCATTAGTGACCTAATAAGTGAATTGCTACAACAAAACAAAGTTAAAACTATATCACATTGCTACATTATGTGAACTTAAATCTATACCACATAAATATACTTAAAGCGACAGACATGTAGACAAATCTAGTTATTTCTTAATTTCCTAACTTTTATATCTTATTTACTCATATTTCACTGATTACTAACCTGCTTTTTTCTCAGCTCCTTCTCCTCTAGCTGTTGTCACTTTTTCTCTGGGGTCATTGGTGTCGCTGGTCTCCCTTTCACTGTCCAAGTTTCCTTTAAGTATTTTCTGCAATAATGGCTCCTTTAAGCTGTCTCTGTCATGGAAAGTTTTAAGTTCTCCCTTTAAGTTAAAGGATATTTTTGCTGGATATAGTGGTTTTTGGCTGGCATCTATGTTTTTTTAGTGCTTGGATGACATTGCTCCACGATTTCCTTGCTTTTAGAGTTTGGATTGAAAAATCTGCCGTTATCCTGGTGGGTTTATCTTTGTAGGTCACTTTCTGTTTTTCTCTTACCGCTTTTAGTATTTTCTCTTTGTGTTGGGTTTCTAGAAGTTTAATTATGATGTGTCGTGATGAGGGTCTCTTCTGATCAAAGTTGTTTGGTGTTCTATATGCCTGCAAAAGTTCCATGTTCATTTCTCTTCTTACATTTGGGAAATTTTCTTCCAGTATTTCATTAAACATGCCCTTTAAGCCTTTTGTTTTGTCCTCAGTCTTGTCCTCGATTCCCATAATTCTGAGGTTATTTCTCCTTGAATCATCTATCAGTCGTTGTAATGACTCGCTTTCTTTATTTACTTTGTATTCTTCATGGCCTGTATGTTGCAGCTTAGTCACTTCATTTTCTAGGTCTGACATACTATTCTGACGTTGTTTAAAGTGGTTGCTTATTATTACCTGTGTGTTTTTCATTTCCTGAATATCTGCATTCAATTTTTCTATATCTCTGTTGTGTTCTTCTCTAATTTCTTCTTTTGTCTTCATTATCTTCTGGTATATTTCTTCTCTGGGGTCTAGTTGCTTTTCAAGGCTTTTTTGCTTATCTAAGTATTGGTGTAGCTCTTCTGCTGTCTGTTTCATTTCCTGCTTTAATTCCCATTTTAATTCACTGAATTTCTGGGCCCAGAAGTTGCCATCATTTTTGCCATATTCATCTTTATTTACCCTGACTTCATCTCCTGGGGTTTCAGGTCTTTTTGTAGGAGATTTGTGCCTGCCCTTCCCCAATTCTTCTTTGGTCTCCTCCAGTTCCTTTTCGAGGCTTGCTTTATGCTTAGCTAAGTGTTCTTGTAGTTCTTGTGCTGTCTGATTTATTTCCTGCTTTGCTTCCTGATTTAATTCCTCCTTTAATTCCTGTTTTAATTCACTGACTATCTGGGCCCAGAGGTTACCATCATTATTGTCCTTTGCTTTGGATACTGCAATTTCAGCACACCTTGCACCCTCCCCTGGGGAGTCAGATATTTTTGTATAAGTTTTGCTACCACGCTTCCCCATGGTTCTGCTACCTCTGATTGTCTCTGGTGCCCAGGAAAGAGAATCACTCCTGCTGATGTCACTGCCTGCGACGGCTGTTGAGCCCCGTTTCTGATCTGGGATCCCGGGGCCTTTTCTAGGGGGAGTGCATGCTGCATTTGTACTACACTCACCCACGGGTTGGTGCTTCTGAGGCCGGGGCCACCCACAGCCAATGATTCCCACTAGTCCAAGTCCGCGCTTCCGTTGCGCTGAGGTCTGGCCTCCGGACCTTGCTTGTGATCTGTGGGTGCCGGCAGCATGGGGCCATGCCAAGTCGGCTGCTTCTGACCAGCCCACAGCCTCTTCTCCCATTGTTGTGTGCTCAGTCCTCTCCAGCTCCGTTCAGTCAGATGTTCAGGTCCCAGTGAGCGTTCCTCCATCCGCCGCTGCCTGCCGTTTGCCACCGGCCGCAGCGGCTTACTGGACTGCGGGGATCTTTCTTTCTCCCCCCCTCCGGTTTTGATGATCCTTCGGAGTTTCTGACCTCCAGCTGGTTGCCCTTCAGTTTCTGGGGATGCGCCTCTCTTTCCTAGCTACACCAAACATGCTTTTTCTATCTTCTTGCCTTTTTAAGTGAGTTGATGAGGAGACTTTGTGCAGTGCTGTTACTCAGCCGCCATCTTGACCGGAAGCTTGATGTTTTTTCTCATCATTTTTAAAAAGTGAAAACTAATAAAGGCAAGTATAAGGGAGTGTGTGAATGTGTGTGTGTGTGTGTGTGTGTGTGTGTGTGTGTGTGTGTGTGTTTATTATGTCACTCATCAAGTACACTGTATGGCAGTCAGTAATTAAAGAAAGTTTGACTAAAGGAATAAATTAAGAAGCAAAGAAGTGATTTCTATGAAACTCATATGTTTACTTACTTGAGCCAAGAAGGCTAAAATTTAATAGTTGCATTTAAAAATTATCACATTTCAATGTTGATTGGTATAATCAGAAATATATGCTTTAATTTTTATAAGAAAACTGGAATATGGAAAAATTCATTTTCCAAAGATCATAAAGAACCACTGGTGATGCTAAGGCAAGTGTGACAACTGAAATCCAACTCCTAATTCATGAGCCTTCAAAGAAACACAACCACTCCACTAATCAGGAGGTTAAAATTGTGGGAAATCAGCTTTGTCCTGAGCTTCTACACCAGCCCCAACAGATCAGACCAAACCAGAAGTTGCTCTGCTGTTTGGCTAGTGAAGCTTATCTTTAAGATAAGCTGTTTTGTAAAAACCAAGACATTCAAAGCAACCAACAGGTTTACCTGAATTGGCATGAGGAAAACAAATCCCTTTCATCCATTTACTGGCTATTTGAAGTTCATCTGAGAAGTGCCTATACATTCCCATTGCCTATTTTTTTTAATCAGGTCTTTGAATTTGAGGGGTCTGTTTTTCTTATCAGCCTCCTATCTGAGGTATAATGGGTGAAATATTTTCCCCATTCTGTAGGTTCTCTCTTCACTCTGTCGATAATTTCCTTTGCTGTGAAGAAATTTTTTAAATTTGACATAATCCCATTTATTGATTCTTGGGGCTAGTTCTTTTGCACTGGGTGTCTTATTAAGAAAGTTCTTGCCTACACCTACATCTTTTAGATTTTTGCCTAATCTATCTTCCATGAGGTTCAGTGTTTCAGTTTTAATATCTAGGTCTTTGATCCATTTTTGATTCTGATGCACAGGGACAGTTTTGTCTAGTTTCATTCTTCTGCATTTGGATACCCAATTTTCCCAGCACCATTCGCTGAAGAGACTATCCTTTTTCCAGTGTACGCTTTTGGTTCTTTTATCAAAGATCAGGTAGCTGAGAGTACTTGAGTTTGTCTCTGCATCCTCAGTTACGTTTCACTGGTCAACCTGTCTCCTTTTGTGCCAGTACCACATAGATTATACAGCTGTTGCTTTGTAGTAAAACGATGTTTGAAATCATAATGCCACCTGCCTTTGTCTTGTTACTCAGGATTGTTTTCGCTATTCTAGGTCTCCTCTGCTTCCATAAGAATTTAAGGTTTGTTTCTTCAAATTCTGTGAAAAAAGTTATTTGTGTTTTGATAGGAATTGCATTAGATCTGTACATGTTTTGACAATATAGTCAATTTGACTATATTAATTCTGCTTATAGAAGAAGAACAGGGGGTGTCTTTCCATTTTCTAATGTCTTCTCCAACTTTTTTCTTTAGCATAATATAGTTTGCTTTGTAGAGGTCCTTTACTTCACTTCCTTGGTTAGGTTTACTCCTAGGTGTTTAATTTTTGTCTGACTATTGAGAATGGAATTATTCTTCTGAGTTCTTTCTCAGTGAGTTCATTGTCAGTGTAGAGGAATACTATTTATTTTTTAGTACTGATTTTAAATTCTGAAATTTGGCTGAATTTGCTCATTATTTCTAAGAGTTTCATGATAAGAGTTCTTGGGGTCTTCCATGTGGACAATCATGGCATAGATGCTCAACATCCATAGCCACTAGAGAAATGCAAATCAAAGTATCACAAAGGATCATCTAACCCCAGAAGAAATGGCATATACCAAGAACTTGGACAGCAATCAATGCTGTTAAGGTTGTGGAGAAAAAGGAACCCTTTTACACTGTTGGTAGGATTGTAAACTAGTACAACCACCGTGAACTACAGTATGAAAATTCCTCAAAAGGTTGAAAAGGAATATTCCATTTGGTCCAGTGATACTCCTGGCAATCTTTCCAAAAGTTAAAAGCATCATCTAAAAGAGATACGTGTATACGCATGTTCACAGAAGCATAACTAAGAATACCTAAAGTGTGGAAGACACCAAAATACCCATCAACAGACCAGTGGATACAAAAACTGTGGTACATGTACACAATGGAGTACTACTCTTCTATAAAGTCAGATAAGTTTGAGTCTTTTGTAGGTTAATGGATGCAACCTGAAACCAACATGCTCAGTGAAATGAGTCAGACATGGAAGGTTAAATATTGAATGGTTTCTCTAATGAGAAACCCACAATAGTCATTTTATACAACAGAATGAAGGTGGCAGTGGGAGTTAGTGGGGAGAAGGAGGGTGTAGATGGGTTAAAAAGGTGCAGAGGAAGAAGCTGTAATTTTGACATGACATATATGTGTACAAAATACTCAAGTTCAATGTAAACATGTATTTCTATATATATGTGTGTGTATACACACACACACACACACACACACACACACACATACATATATGTGAAAAAATAAAGTTCCTTTCACTTTTACTCTGTGAAGAAAGTAACTTTGTAAGGGCCAAACTATTTATTGTATCTTATTTCTGATTTCTTCAGTCTCTTCCTAGCTATGAAAGTCCACTTCTACTCAGCTCATGGGAATGCATTTG
Source organism: Ctenodactylus gundi (assembly GCA_004027205.1). Lineage (NCBI taxonomy): Eukaryota > Metazoa > Chordata > Mammalia > Rodentia > Ctenodactylidae > Ctenodactylus > Ctenodactylus gundi. The sequence continues at coordinate 30,500 of PVKB01000601.1, read as the reverse complement.
TTTTTACAGACATGAAGTTTTCCATTCATTAAACATTAATATTAAAGCCAAACAGATAATTAGGTTCCATTTGTTGAAATTTTCTTTGACACTATACATATATCAATAAGAAATTAAGCATAAAAATATCAAATAAAACCTCAAAAGAGTATACCTGCAATGGCAAGGGAATATTCTAAGTATCTATTAACTTTAAAAAATATATAATATTGTAGTAACACTTATAAAAGTCAGGAAGTGTAGGGAGATTTTAAAAATCAGTCTCCAGTAAGTTTACAGCAAGGAAACTAAACATATCTGTAAAACTCAAATCGTTCCCCTCCATTTCTGAATTTTCTGAATTATAATATAATATATACTCACTTAACTTAAGTAACCGAAATAAAGAACAATCAAAATAGGGTACCTACCCACTTCTGAACAATGAAAGAGCCTCAAAGGAATCAAAAAAGGAAAGATTCTGGATAGAAGAAATCACATAAAGGAAGAGTTGTCAAACTTTTTTGGAAAAGATGACAATGGCCAGATCAGGAAAGACATATGCAATGCTACTGAATGCAATGGTATTTAATCCTGAAAGAGAAATTAAGAGAATGAAATGTTTTCAGCAAGTGAATGGCAATCAAATATGCACTTAAGAAAGCCGAATTGTTTACGGGGTAAAGAAAGGAAAGAGAAAGCTAAGAATAACTGCAAAACACTAATACGTTTCTCTCAAGTTCAGAGAAGTGACAAGGCTATAGGAACAAAGATTCACACTTGGTAATCTGCACTTCATGTCTTAGTGAATGTGGATCCAATACAAAACAGAAAGTGAGCCTAAAATTTTCATTTTGAGTAACAAAAATAAAGCTAGTACGACTTCAGAGATTGAGAATGCAAAGGACTGAGAGCTTCAGTACTGAGCACAAAGATAGCAAATGTAATGTCTCTAAGGACACACTGAAAATCATTTAGTGAAGAGGAATTACATCAACAATGAAACTGCCTCATAGTCTACAGATTTTGAAACAAGTATCTGGATGGATCCATGGGGGATGGTTTTTGTCATTCGCATGTTTTGTAGCGCCTGTGTTTTCCTTTCACCTTGGTACTGTCAGCTTCCTCTGTATAACAATTGTAGCTCTCTTAGAAGCTAGGAGTCATACTGCTATTTATTATGTGTGCTCATTTTCCACTCAAGTCTGAACTCCCCTGTTCTACTGGTGTTATCTCACACTGGTAGTTAACTTCCAAATGTTAATATTTTCTTTTCCATATTACTTTACACTGAGAGAAAACAAGTCACTTGAAACCAAATACATATTATTGTATCTCTATCACTTAAGATGTATTTCGTAAGTTTTTTACAAAACTATGCTAAACTGCATAAGCCCTTTTCTTAGACTACTTGACCTCTCCTTCTTTTGAAGGTCTTTTCCATCCCTAACTGGGATATTTAACAAGGGCAAAGATTTGTCAAAAACTTGACGCTTATTTTTAAAAAATCTATGGGCCTTCAAGCATCCAACACAGCCAATGCTTAAAGTGAAGCTACCTCCCACAAAAATACTAAGGTTTATAGGCTACTCTGATAACCCTTTTTTCCCTTCACTTAATGAATAACTCCTACTTTCTCTTCCCTCTGCAGAGAGCTCTTATCCTCTCAATATTCCCTATTCTTGTTCCCATTTTTTACTTAAGTGTTTTTTCCGTTCATTGTTCCTTATTTAGGCTTAAATTTTAAGATAGTAATTCTCAAACTTTTAATAGAACAGTCAGTACTCTTCGGAGTAAAATCAAACCTTTCTCCTGGATATCAAAGATATCTTAGCTAAATAAACAAACGACTCTTATCTCTTAAGTGTTATATCACACACACAAACAAATTTCACTCAAAGTTTGCCTTCTGCTGAGGACATAGCACTGAAGTTAAAGCACTTTCCCAGCAAACTCAAGGCCTTCTGTTCAATTCTTCAGCACCACATAAAGTAGGAGTGGAAGCACAAGCTTGTAATTTCAGCACTGAAGAGACTAAGGCAGGAGGACTGCCATGAGTTCAAGGCCAGGAGGAGCTACACAGTAAACTCAGCAGAAGCCTGGATTACAGAGGGAGGCCATGCCTCAAAAGCAGAAAATAAAAGGTTTGCATTTTACTGTTTTATATACCTGCCTATATATTAAAATGCTTTTAGTCACCACTTAACTTCTTGTCAAAAACTCCAAGAAGAGCTGGTTTTCCATGAAGCTTCATTTGCCTACTGGACAAACTACTACAAATTGGAGTTTAAATGCTGTACTTGAAAGAATACATACAGCATGATATACTTGGCAAGGAAAAATTAAAAAAACCATCAGAGAACACACAAGAATGCATTAAAACTATATAAAAACAAGAAATAAATTCACGATTCAAAAAATATTTTCCTCAAATAAGCAGAATAGGGAAAACATGACAAGACCCTGTTACTAAGATGTAAGTTACTATTAATGTACTGGCTTTTGTTTCAGCTAATGTTTACACAGGTGCTTGTTAAGAAAATATAAATACCAAAATCAAAAACTAAAACCCATATAAATAAAAGCAGGCTATTCAAGCACCAATGTTAAGAGTTATAAAGTACCAAGGACTATTATAAATCCTGTGAGAAAAAAAAAACGAGTTAAGTTTTTAAAGGAGGGGGCTCAAATCAGGAAGTATGACTCTGGCAGGATCTTCCTTTCCTATTACTGTGCAAAGACATCTATTTTTTAAAATAAGAAGAAAGACTTGGTTATCAACTCCTATCCTGTGTTCCAATCATTCACATCCTTCTCCTCCCTATACTGAACTGTAAACTTAGGAAGGATTCCTGAACTGTTCCTAACACTGCTGTAGGACAGCTTGTAACTACCTGGCAATCTCTGTCCACTCCACAATCAACCCTTCATTCAATTAGCATGTAAGGGTCACTATGGGCCACTTCTATACTGTGCTATACTAGCGGCTTGGTGTGAAGAATGAGGGCTCAATCCGCAGTACCATCAAAAAAAAAAAAAAAAAAGATGGTGATACAAATGCATTAAGTAACAGGAACCTGTAGTTTGTCTAAGAAGATACATTAATAAGCAAAGTACAGATAATAACAGAGGTACAGGTAAAACAACTGGGTATAAGGCAGAGAAGCCTTCACAGAAGAGATAAATTGAAACTGCACTTTGATGGGAGTAAGGGTTGGTAAGGAGGACATTCTTACAAAAAGTAATGAGGCTTAAAATAGCATAGTAACCTGTTCAGAGTATCACAGGGAGCTGTATATATAGCCAGAACCGAGGACATGGAGAAATGTGGTAACTTACAAAACAATTAAGACAGAATCTAAAAGTCAAAGCTAAAAGAGTGGATTTCAGGCTGTTGGAAAACTCCAATTCCTTTTAAAGACCTGTCCATATAGCTATAGAAACATACTCTAGAATTCTTTACTTTTTTGTGTCATACAACTTTTTAGCAAACTGCTGCAATCTACTGATCTGTTCTCAGAACATTTTTATATACATAAACAGGATTCCAAATAATTTCTACAGACACTCCTAAGATAGTGGAGCACTAAGTGCAGTCTGTGCTCAATGAATTTCTTCTGATGGGGTTGAGGGAACACTACCCAAAACCTTGCATTTGAGGAGTCAGTAGTAGAAACAGGAAATCACTCTCACTTTCCTCTCATCCATCTTCTCTGAAGATCACATAGCCTCTCAAGATCACTCTTGACCTTTCCACTCTCCCTTCCTTCTTCAAAGAGACTATTATAAGGTTCTCAGAGAGCTACCTGTGGCACAGGCCTGTAATTCCTGCACTCTAGAGCTAAAATAGAAGGTTCCTAATCTCAAGCCCAGCCTGGACATTTAAGTGAATTAGAAAGACCTTGTCTCAAAATCAAAAGAAGACACCAAAAAAAAAAAAAAAAAAAAAAAAAATCAAGTAGCCCAATCAATAAAGACAAAATAATTGAACAAATATTTCTCAAAAGAAGTACAAATGGCCAATTGAGTATATGAAAAAATGTTTAACATCTTTAGCCATCAGAGAAATGCAAATCAAAACTACATTGAGATTCCTTCTTACCCCAGTAAGAATGGCTATCACCAAAAATTCAAAAAAAAAAAAAATGCTGGCGAGAATGGGGGTGGGGAGGAGACATACTTTTATACTACTGGAGTGAGCATAAATTAATATGGCCACTATAAAAATTGATATGACAACGCCTCAAAACACTAAAAATAGAACTACGATTTGATCCAACTATACCACTCCTCAGTATACACCAGAAGGAATTAAAGTCAGCATTTCACAGGGCTGCCTGTATATACACAGTTATTGTGGCACAATATGCAATGAGCCAAGATATGGAAACAGCCTACGTGCTCATTAACAGACAGAAAATGTGATCTACATACAGACAGAGTATTACTCTTCAGTCATAAAAGAAATGTTGTCTTTGCAAAAAAAAGATGAATATAGAGATCATGTTGAGCACAATAAGCCCTACTCAGAAAGACAATGCTGCCTGCTCTCTCTAATGTGTGATCTAAAACAGATGACAATAAAATAGAAGAGAGACGACTATCAGACAAGAGCAGATGAAGGGGAGGACGAGGAGGTACAAAGGTAGGCAGTGGGGAAACAAATATAACCAAAATACATTATATACCCAAAGCATGTGAAACTACAGGGAGGGTGGGATAAGGAAAGTGATTAATATGTTTATGTACACGTACAAATCTACTTGAATGAATGAAGCCTACCAACCTGTATAACCAATATCTACCAATTTAAAAAATGGGAGGAAAAGGAATATTAATAGGTATTGCTGAGCATTCCTCAGTTGATTATTACCATATCCCCTTTCCCCAGACATATGTCCCCAAGACTGTCCACTTTCTCACCAAATCTAAAAAGATAAAAGATTATCTGTTTCTTTAGGGTTTTATTTCCTTATGAAGGCTCTTATGTAAAAGTCAATTTTTTTTTGTTTTTTTTTTTTGTTGATCTGTTAAGAGGAACCAAATCACAATGAAATTATTTTAAAAACATCTGCAATGCAGAAAAATTATGCTTTTTTAAAGCAAGAAATAATATCTATAAGCAGATCTAACTGTGGTAATTTCAAAGCAGTGAATGTACACCATATTTCAAGCTATCTGGCAATAACCATAATTTGGAAGATATGACCAAAAGTAAATTCAAAAATAGTATTAAGTCAAAATGAAGACTAACAAAATACCTCTAAAAATTTTCTAGTTCCTACTTTAGTAGTGTTTTGGAAACACAGTACTGATTAGATTTCTGTTATAAAAATCAAGTTAAAACTAAAACACAACTCTTCCTTGAGTTCAGTGTGAAATTTTCATTAACCTATAAATCAACCCAAAGGAAAAAAATAAACAAATCTAAAAAGATAAAATTTTGATTCCCTCTTCCAACTCTATCACACAGTATCTTTCAAAGGCATGTACATGTCCATGTATGATTTTTAAGTTAACTTGTAACCACAACCATGAGACAACTAGGGCATACTTCATTCAAACTATGAGAGTTTCTTAAGTTTGTCCAACTCGATATTATCTGTTCTATATTCTTAGAATGAGTAGTTCCACTACAATGATCCCTCTCCTATGCTTCATTTTTCAAATGAATGTGTACCTGGCAGACAAACTTAGGGCAGGCTTTCCAAAAACAATTACAGAATTCAACAATTCCTTTACCTCCAACTTAAGAACTTCTCATTTGATATATGCTACTGAAAATTATACTAAAATGATTTTCCCCTACCGTATGCCAAATATACTAGGAATTATGTGAATTCTCAGTCTGTCCTTCACCAACTGTATTATCTATGACAAACTACTGTAAGCTACTCTAGGCTAAGTTTCAATAGCAGTCATCATTGACAACTGATAAGAAGATCTCTTTATTATATAATGATTGGGTTAAAAATGACTGTAAAGCACTGAGCAAAGTATCAAACATTCATGCAAAACCTTAATTTGGGGTTAAGGTCATACATTTTTCCATAGCGATGTTTACAGAGGATCTTGGGTGAAACACTATTTTTCAGTTAGTTTTAGCTGATTCTTTAAATAACAAGATATTTGCTGAAGAGAAGGATTTTTTTTCTTTGGAAGAAGCCAAGATCATCTCCATTTAAGGACACATAGCAGCTGCTACTGCTCCACATTTAGTCACCCACAGGAGAGTGAAGCAGGCTGAGTTCATCTACTCTAAGCATTAAAAATTGTTAGGAACTTCTAAACGAAAGAAGAAAATTTAAAATTAGAATTTGTAAGTATGGTGATTTAAGTAAATCTAATATATAAAACAAAAATTATATAAACAGAACAAGATAAAGACTGAAGCTTGCCTTCTCAAAAGGATTCTTTTCGCAGCTTATCGTAAGATAAACTTCTAGGAGATTCAAAGCAGCAAGCAGAATTCACTTAGTCAAACTTCACTTTGGAATTTTCAGAAAAGCAAATGCTGGAATAAATACAACCTAAATACCAGCAGATTTAAACTGAACCAGTGTCAGTAAGTTTTCATTATCATACAAATGATTAGGAATCTACAGCTTTTTGGGGGAAGAAGCAGAAAGTTACCCTTATTAAAAAGGTAAGATTTTATGGTAATTCAATGAGCTAGTAAAAAATATGACATCCTTAAATCTGTAAACCACTATTTTCTGAAGCAATATATATCAGTTTAAATAAGACACTTACCACTTATAAATATAGTTAAGCTCTTTCCTGAAGAAAACATAAATGAATCACTCGCTTATTAGTTCTTTCTTCATAAGATGCAGTTGTTTTTGTCTTTTCCAAGCCATCTTTATCACTCACCAAAAAATAAATGTTTCTTACACAATTATTTTCCCTGTCACAGACACAGGTATGAGGCACAAGAACAAAACACCACAAGAAAAAGGTCTAAAATTTCATTTTATGAAAATGTTTAATTCTTGTCTTAAAGTATTATGAAGCTGCAATGTCAAAGCAACAACAGCAGTAATTCAATGAACACTGTCTCACTAAAGCCTATATTATTTTCACTTTCTTAAAATTACTAGTACAGTAACTATTTTAGTTCTTCAACATTATCACTGCCAGAACGTAATTATCTCTAAGTCTAAAGATGCATAAATCTTAAGGAAAGCTTTCTGCTAACCCACACTTACTTTTTTTCCCCTTTATTTGCAATGTATTTTTAAAAACTGAAAACAAAAAAGCACAAAGTATTAACCTTTCCACACTTAAAGATAAGTTCTAAAGTTTGGTTGTGATAAGACTATTGCTAACCAATCACAACTTCAACACTCCAGTGACATCATAAGACCTCCCTAAGGAGTTTTTCTCCTCCACCCACTGCAACTTTTCCCATAAGCCTGATAACGGCCAGAAAACTTCCTACTTAACACCCATAACAACTGATTCTCTATATTGTGATGATCACAGAAGCTAAGGTAAGCACTGATTTTGGTAATTCTACAATTCAAACTTACTGAACTTTTAAAAGAATAAATTATATTTTCAAATTTCAGTTTTAAGTAGACAGTAAAATGCCTACTAAGATAATATGGTCTATCTGTAGATAAATGTTTATCCATTTAGTGACTGTAAAAATGAGATTTAACTTTAAAAAGGGTCACATTCATCTTTGATCCTGGCTATTGCTTTGCTACTTTAACTCTGTTTATTTTGTTTTTCAAATGTGAATTTCTCCCAATAAATCTTTCAATTATTTATATTACCATATTTGGAGGCAGTGATAATTTAATTTTATCATGCAAAAATAATGGCTTCACTTATTGTATGTTACTCTCCTGAGATATAGTGGTATGACAACAAGCTCATTATCAGTATACTTATTCCAATGCTATGATTACGATTCCTTATAGTGATATTTAATCTAATAATTTAAGAAATGCAAGCTACCTTAAAACATTCTTGATGATTTTTCCTCTTTATAAAATCCAGCTAACTTTTAACATGTCTAAAAAGTTCCATGCTTTAAATAAACTGAATTGCTTACACTAAATTCAATATAGTGTAATAGTTTGGAAAATTTAAAACACTTGTCAAACACTTGTAAAAGTCTAAAGTTATAGAACAGTAATTCAACATTTTAAATGTTCATGCTGCTTAGAAATAAATACACTTTGCCAAGTTATTGCCTTCCAATACTCCGCAAGTTCCTCCAATGAATTTAGGAGGAAAGAAAGAAAAAAAGAATGCCCAGGAATGAAGATGCTTCAATAAATTTTATGACTTCTGTTTGAATGTCAACCTATTTTCTTTGGCATAGATTTCAACAAATGAGATGTTTTCTCTAAGGGCACAGGGAAAATAAAATAGGTTTCATTTCATTTTCAAACTACACACACTTACTAAATTTACCTCTATAATTCCAACTCCTACAATGAATTTAATTGCATTTATGACAAATCTGTACTTATAATCCAAGAAGCAGTTTTCCTTAAAACATGCAAAAATCCCCAGATATTCTAATGGCTTCTTAGTATGTTTGTAACCATAAAATATTTTTTCTTGAATATTATAGGAAAGTTACTCAATGAAGGTGTTTTATATGCAGATTTATGCAATTTCATTCAAATACATATTAAATTATATTATCACACTTCAGTGGAGTGTTCTTTCTTTTATTATCACATACTGCTCTAAAAGGTAGAGAATTTCCATAAAGAGCAGAAATTTTGCCATTAAAGTTATCTTTGTCTAAACAGTAATAACGTTCAGGTTAATAAAAACAACATACTGCATCTGCTTTGAAAATTTTAAACGTGACCAGCCTGGGCTACAGAGCAAGATCCTGTCTCAAAACAACCAAACAAACAAGCAAAACTTTTAAACATATCACCAGACAGCCATACATATCATGTCCAAACTGGTATATCTCTAGAGAGAGAGTTAAATTCTTTATTTTAAAAGACAGGTACTTTAAAACTAAATGTTAATCGAAGTGGTAGAAAAGAAAAGGCAAAAAATATGAATGACAAATTCTAAGCCATTAAGTTTTAAAGACAGGTGAAAAAGTCCAAGTGTTTATTCTACTATGAGGACTTGCATCACTATCATTTCCTAACACTCATACCATATCAAAATTATATTTACGGTATTTTAGTAGACATAAAAAATTTTCTTTTGGGCTCTTAATACATATCGTTTCTTACTCTGATTAGAAATAGCAGAATAAAAATAATTTAAGAAAATAAAGATTTTCATTTATATAAAATATGTTGAATATGTATATCATACACATAACTGAAATTATAATGTAATAAAATATTTTAAAATTTAAAATCTAGATTATGTCTACAAATTGGGTGATATATTTATTACCAATTCTAGAAATAGTCAATTAAATTTTCTTTCTTCATTCTTGAAGAACAGTTTTCTAAATACACTCTGTCCACCAGCACTCCATTTTATCCTCCTAAGTGGCTGTATTTGGTACCACAGCTCTACTTCACAATCTAGGAAACATACAAAGGAGCAGAACTACTCACGTCACAGAACTACGAATAGGACACTGGCAGAAGCCCAGGCTTTGTGACTCCAAACCATACATATACTTTACACACTGATTATCATGGGTTAAAAATAAATCATGACATTAACAAAGCAAAATCAGCTAAAAGCACTAAATATGGTAAATGGCACTTTATGAAGCAAATTTAGAGAACATGAACTTTTGCTAGTTTAAAATTATTTAATTTATACATCTAGTATTATGTCATGAATAAGTAATACTCTACAAATCATTCTCAAAATCAGGGAAATATAGTTATGCAAGTCGATAGCTAGTAAGCAATAAATCTGTGGGAAAATTCAATAGCACCACATAAATTTAAAAAAAGCAGTAACATGCCACAATCAACCAAATTAAAATTGTTAAATTTAACTTGTTTAATTGATTAATATATACCTTCAATATATTTAGGCTTGGTATTTGAAATACAGGTTAATTTCTCCTCACAACTTTCTACAAAGCCTTTGGTGCTTGGGTACACTCTCAGATTAAACACTTAGCTTTCATTTCTAATTCTCTCACTCTACCATTTAAATATCCAAGCTTTTGTTTCAAAATGGTTTAACAGAGATATCTGGCTGTAATGAAATCACTTTAATCTGAAGTGTGAATTCACAGTGCAGATCACACCAACCAAGGAGTAAACCTAAAGGCTGGGAACTAAACACATAAACCTTCTAAAATACAGTGCATGTATCAGATAAGATGGAGTCGCTGTGGCCATTTCCAGAAACAGTGTAACAGTGTTCTTCCCTACATAATTCTTAAGCTTATATTACCAAATAAACACATGAAGAGGAAGCCAGGTAGAGAGCACAATCTAGGATAGTCAACTGAGGACCTCTAGTGCTTCGTAAAATGTACTTCATCTTCAAATCTTCCAACAGGGGGAAAAAAAGTTGACCATTCATATTAATTTGGGTATATTTATTAGCTTCAATTCACTTTTCCTTTGGACATATCTTCAAATAAAGATACAGCCCCAACATTTACAAGGTTAAAAGTAATATTTTAACGCAAATAATATTTAAGTCACCATTTCAACATATAGTGAACATTACTAAAACCCAGCCAGGACTACATAGAACCTGTCTCAAAAAAAAAACAAAAAAAAACAAAACAAAACCAGCAACAGCCACATGCCAATTTAGATGAAAAATCCCTCTGTGCTGCTGTTTAATGACTTATCTTAAAGGCAGAGGCTTTAGAGCTAGGGAATTTCATTATGGGCTGAATTAAGGAGGTGGCAATGTATTGATGCTGAGCATGATGGTGCACACCTGTAATCCCAGCACTAGGCAGAGGATTCCCATGAATTCAAGACCAGCCTGGGAAATGAATTCAGGGGAAGTTTCAACTGCAGAGTAAGACCCTGTCTCAAACACTAGAACACACACACGTTAGCTGGGTATGGTGGCACATTCCTGTTGTTTTCCAGCATTCCGGGATTACATTTCTGAGGCAAGAAGATTCCAATTTCAAACACTGCCAGTGGAATTTTGCCACTCACAGAGACCTGTCTCAAAAAAAAAAAGGGGGGGGGGATCATGACGCATTTCTGCGTGAAAACCCAAGCTTCAATACCAATGTTAAGAAAAAAAAGTGAGAGAAAGAGAGTGTGCGTATGTGTGCTTACACAATTTTCTTGATAATCAAGTAGAAACAGCTTACAGATTCTTTTGAACAGCGAGTTGGTGCCAATAAAGCTCTGGAATGTTGTTGCCACAAAGTAACTGCAAATAGAACTTTTAAATTTAGAACTGGGCAATCTCAAAAGAAAAAAGGATCCAATCAGAGTGAACTTTTAAAGGCAACATATTGGCTTTAAATCTTCTCCAATAAACATAAATCCTAGTTTATTTCAACAAGTCAAAAAGAAAAATCCAAAAAAAAATCCTATACAGACAATTCCGTTTGTCCAAACTCAACACTAGAGAATTCTAATCTTTCAAATTAAATGGAGGAAATACTGAATGTGTCTATTCGACAGCAGTCTCAGATGTTTGCTACTAGAATTTAATAACAAAATATGATATAAAATACATTGTTGTACAAAAGTAGTCTCAATAAACTAAAAACTCACAATGAGCTAACTTCATAACAAACAAAAATATAGGAAGGGGAGCAAAATTCTCAAGTCCACAAATATATAAAGAAACTCGTGGATTTATGGCTTCAGCAGAGGTTAAATTTTCAAAAAAATGAAGTTCAGAATGCTCTACAATGTAATGAAAATGTTTAATTTACCGGTATGATTACTACTCAACACATAAACCACTGTTAATGTATCAGCCACAAAACAAGCCAAAAGTTTTCAGTCTACTAAGGTTACTTTTACACAAGAATACATTGGATACTATGTTGCAGAAGTTAAGACTCACAGTCAACAAAGTAAAGATTTCCGCAGGAGTTGATATACAGTACTTTCCACTCACCACGGTAAATGTTGAAAGACTAAACTTTCTTGTTGTTTTTTCCTTATTCTACTTTTCAAAAAAATGAATACTTCTCTTTTATTGTGACTTGGCTTTTTCTCCATTTTTCAACTTAACTTTCTTTGAGAAAAATCCAACAAAGTATACTAAAGAATTAGTTGTATTCTTCCTATCCTTTCAAAAATTTGAAAAATGGATCCTAATAAATACAATATATTCTTTGAGTACTTCTCTGCTTCTCTCATGCAATTCAAGAGACAAAGACCTGGTATTTCTACAATCAAGTCCCTGTAACATATCTTTCATAGTTTCAAAACTCAGATATTGGGGCCTACATGATGATTTAATTTTTAAGGTCCTCTACAAATGAATATTCTTCACACCATACACACATAATATACACAATAAAATACACATATAAATCATGCTGTTAATAAAAGGGTTAGGTGGGGACTAACTTCATATCTGTGGCTGTTTAAGCCAAAAGCAAGTAAAGAATACTCTCAACAAAACATGCTTGATTACATACTAAAGGAATGTTTTTAAAAATCAGTTAACAAAAATAAAATTAAGCTACTTTTTTACATTCTTTATCAAATATCTATTAGTAACATGACTACGAGAAAGGAAAATAACTTGCAGATTTTCTAAATTTATAAAGTGGATGCCAATGGCGAAAAAGAATAATAAACATTTGACACTATAAACAAAGTAAGGTAGCAAAAGCAAAGTAAGGTAACAAATAACTACAAAAATGGGATAAGATGTTCTCACACACAACTTTTTAATTCTCAAAATATCTCAGAAAGCTGCATCTTCATGGATGTGGCTTTATTATCACATATATTTTGGAAGTTCAGGAGAATTAGTAATCAATACATTCCAGACTACAACATTACAAAATAAAATGAGCCCTCAAGTTAAAAGCACACCACTAACATTTCAGCATGAAAGCAGATCTTTCAGTTTCAACGTAAGACCATGAGGTTACTACAATCAATTCGGAATTATGATATATTTCTACATTTCTATCTAATCATGTTTTTATACTCAATATGTTGCCAGGAGCAAACTTCTCTTCTTGAATAACAGCTGGTTATTTTAGTGTTACAAGATCATCTTTAAAGTTATTACGCTTTCCATAGCAGAGTGTCCCTTTCCTAAGCTTAGGGCATACCTCTCTGATTTCACAAGCACACACACTTCCTGCCTAGCTCAGATTAATGTTCATCTAAGTCCTCACAGCTTTACTTTCCTTGTCTATGATATGAAAGGACTTAAGAAAAAAATAGAGTTTATGTGCTCAACTATCAAATTTATTATACCTCATTAGTATGTTGATGACATCACTATTACCAATCATTGACACTTTTCTAAAACTGTTACTCATAAAATCATTTATTCAACTTTACGAGTCTTATCAGATGGTACACTTAGCAATAAGATAACAAAATGAACACAAGTTTCCATTATTTGTAAACCAGAAGTCTAAACGGGAACACTAACACATAAATTGAAATTATAGTTCGACTTGGCAGAAACTCCAATACAGCAACACTAATGTCTCGCTAAAACCCAGCACAAGTGATAATTCAATCTTAACGACTAATGAAAGCTTCTACTAGGAAGTCATATTTAAAGACCAACTAAAGTTTGCCTGGCAAGGAATCCAATGTTGTGGGGGGCGGTGGGGAGGATCTGAGCAGAGAAGAACAAAATAACAAAATGCAATGGAGTATTTATGAAAATGTGACCCATTTCAAGTGACTAAGTACCACCTATCATTGCCATGGAAGGGAAGGACACTGTGTAAGCTTTCCCATATTATATTTACCTCAATAATTTTATAAGACATTGTAAAACCAGTTTAGCCCTGAAACGTCACACATGAAATGTGTAATTTTCTAAATTGGTAAAATTCTAATAGAAATTTTTGGTGCTAATTTTTATTCATCTCTTAATCATATTCATATGTTTAAATTATTAACTATATATTTGCACATAAAGGAACTAGCCAAATATTTAAAGGAATATGGGAAACCTACCTCAAATTCCTCAATAATATAATGTCAACAGATACACAATAAAACAGACAGAAGCAAGTTTAGTAATGTAGTTTCTTAAAGAACAAAAGGAAATGCTTTTACTTCTACAGCATTTTATCTGAAAAATTCAAACAAAAGTAATTAAATACATGCTGAGTTTTTTTTTCAGTACCAGAGAGATAACCTACAGTAGCCTTTGCACTAAGCTATATCCCCAATTCTTTTGTTTTTATTTTGAGACAAAACGTCACTAGGTTCCTACATATCCCAGACTGGTCTTTAACTTTTAATCCTTCTGACTCAGCCTTCCAGACTGCTGGAATTACAAGGAGTGTGTCAGCAGACACAGTTAATCTACTATTTTCTAAATATAGGATGTTACAGATAAAGTTAGCCACCTGTGATGAACAATGACTAATAAATATAAGTTAGACCCATGTAAGTTGTTACTTGTTACCAACTGTGTAAGCAATGATGTCCGATGTAAGTTGGCTGCATTAACTCCTATGATGGAGGATAGAGATGTAAGTCAAATGAAAGCCCACTGTATTTACATAATTCAAAATATAACAGAGACAAGTTGAAATCATGAAGACTATACATCCAATCATCAGATGTTATATGGTTGTAAAAAATGAATGCCAAGTTTTGGCTAGTTAATCCAGATATATATCTTTCCCTTCCCTATTCTTTTTACCCACTCTTTTCTCTTATTGGGACTTACCTAAGTTCAGTCTTCAGATTCACATTAATCTGAGCTAGGATTTGTACAATGGGTGTGTATGCTTGTGATATCAAAGAGATATGACCTAAAGAAAGCACTTGCTTCTTTAGGGTGGTTTTTATGGGCTATATACATACTAAGAAATGAAACATGGCAGTAAGGACAATGCAATCACATCCTGTTAACAATGATACATCAGCTATTCTGGTGGCACAAACCTGTAAGCCCAGCGTTGTGATTGAGGCAGGAGGATCCCAAGTTCAAGCTTATCTGGGGAACTCTGCAACTTAGCAAGACCTTATCTCAAAATCAAAGCTAAAAAATGGGCTGAGGATGTAGTTCAGGGTCAAGGTCCTGGAATGGACTTCTAGTATCACACACACACACACACACTCACATATAAATATATACTTTTCAACAAATGTTAACCATCATTGCATCTTGGCAATTAATTCTAGACTTTTTAAAATTCCATTTTTAATTTTTCTTATTTCAAAACTGATACTGAAGTATTCTGATTAAAATCAAAATATGTTCAAATGTTAACAGCTATCACATCTGACAGTTTTTAATGCATAATTAATTTTTCTATGTTTTAGTTTTGCTTATTAATTATCAAAGTTTAGTCCCCACAAACACTAACAGACTGTGGAAGATATGAAAGAAGACCAAATACAAATCTCTATTCTGAAGTACAAGTTATTTACAAATAGGAACTGTCCGTGGTAGATGGGGAGGTAATTATCCCTTCAGGTCCGACAGCTCCAGTATTTAAAGGCAAGTCTTGTTAAAATGTTACTTAAAATAACATTCAACCAAATGTAAAATCAAAACAGGAATAATAGATAATTGAAACCTGTTTCTCATTTAATTAACTTCTCACTTGACTATTTCTTATACTGTTTTGTGTTTGAGTTTTTTGGTTGTTCTTGGCTAAGAAAAGATCTTGCTGTGCAGTTCAGACTAGCCTTGAACTTATGAACCTCCTGCCTCAGTCTCCTGAGTGTGCTTGGATTACGGGTATGTGCCATAAAACCTGGCTAGTTTTTAATCTTGGACTGAATAGATCTAAGGAATAATATGTTGTATGTATTTCTTTCTTATGAGATTGGCTCTGGAGTTATTAATACAGTAACAATTTGCATCAATTATATTTGCAGAGAAACTAACTTAAATAAACCATAGGTAAGGATTTTTGATTACAGAACAACCTGTAGCATATTTGCAGGCATTCTGAGAGGCAGCAAAGACTGAAGTTACTACACCCCAAACACAAATGAGACTGTAATGATGTAATGATAGATCCTACCAAAAAAAGATAAGAGATAGGAGACACAGAAACACACACATATAAGCAAACAAAAACACACACACTATAGAAACATTAGCCATCATAAATACAACATGCAGACAGATAGTGGTGAGGAAATGCAAAACTTGTGTTTTACTTATTTAGATGCTAGGTCATACACATGACTCTAATTCACTTGCTTTTTTTTTTTTTTAACATTCCAGACCATCTAAAAGAAGACAGTTTCTCACATTTGGCTGCCAGCTTTTTATCTTTCTCTTGACCACTCAAAACTTCAGGCTTCCCGCCTGCCTGGCATCATGGAGAAAGTGCAATACCTCACTCGCTCTGCTATAAGAAGAGCCTCAACTATTGAAATGCCTCAACAAGCACGTCAAAATCTTCAGAACCTATTTATCAATTTCTGTCTCATCTTAATATGCCTTTTGCTAATCTGCATCATCGTGATGCTTCTCTGAAGCGCTCCTGCAATCTACAGATCTGCAAGTTGCCACACCAGCTTATAATCATCATCCCACGAAGAAGGGAAAGCAAGAGCTCACTTCCTGAGCAGAAGAATGAAAATGCCAAGATTCAAACAAGTAGCTAGCAAATGTGTTCATCTATCAGATCTTGTAAACATAAGGGCTTTGTTTCCAAAATTAACTTTATAATGACTATAATATAAATGTGTATAATGTAACCGCTGATTTCTTCAAAATGCCTTACACATTTCTTTCTTAAATCCTTTCTGAGGATATGCAGAAATTTAATCTCGAAACAGCACTGCTAACAGGTTCACTTCATATGCACAGCGTTAGGTTCACTCTATGGGGTAAACATAATTTATTCTGCTCTACAAAAGCTTCTTTGACAGTTATACCCATTTTTCAGGTCTTCTTCAGCCATTGAAATAAAAGTTTAAAGGTAGTGTCATTATTTAGAATAGTGTTCTGGCTCCTCGTATCTGTGGAAGACTTCATAGTAATTCATTATATCAGAACCCAGCTTCTAAAATAATAATTATATTCTTTCTCTATGCCTTATTAACACTTTTAAAGTTTATGAGAAACAAATAGAGAGAAATAAGAATATATTCATATATAAGTACAGCCTTCTTAACTAAAAGAATTCTAATCCCTGTAAGTCAACGTTAGATTTATTCTTCACTAGGACATGATAAACAACTGGTAAGAACTGATGGCTATTAGAATCTAACCTTACTTTAATTAAGGTTGTTGTAGTGGATTATCTGAGCTAAAATATCTAATTTGTTACACTATATCATGAAACCTTAAGACTGCAAGATGATTGTATATAGATTGTTTTCTGTTCCAAACACATACCTAATGTAGAGAGGGAAAAACAGACTTCCAATAATGGAGAAGTATATTATTTTCAGCATTAAGAAATAAAAATATAAATACTATCCCTAAATATTAATTTTATAATTTACATTTGAAAATGAACTTTTGTACTATTACTTATGATAGGACATAGCTACTTTCCTTAATTTGTCAAATGGATATTGTACACATTTATTTTGTAGGCGACTGTAGTAAACTAAATACAGCAATGAGAATTTAAAATTACTTTCTTGCTGAATATATTTTAATTTATCTCCACAGTATTTCTGGAATATCTTGTAACAAGTAAAAACTTGTTACTAAGTAAATGTTAGAAAATATACTTAAGAAAATTTAGCAATTCATACTGATTCAAGTCTAAGATGGTTTAGAGCTAGAATGCACTATACATCAATTTTAACTTCAGTTCAAGATATGTTATTAATGTAGCAGTCATTAAGGAATGGAGAATGTGCAATGAGTCACAAAATACGGTTATAAGAAAAGTTTGAAACATCAAATATTAGCCTTAGTTTCTAACACAACAGTCCCTCACTAAATACTGAAGAGACACTACTTTTAAAATCCCTGAATCCCTGAGAAGTACTGGATACGAAAAGGAGGACAGTTCTAATGAATAGATAGCTAAGGAACACAGGGCTGAGGAGCCTCACACTCACAGGGATTTCACAGGGAAGGATCAGTCACAGGCTGGAGATCCCTCCTTCACAGCCGCAAGGAGACTGAAGCACGGATGATATTCTCGCCTCACTGGTCTCACTACACACAAGTATCTAAATTCTATAGTTAGCTGCACTGCCAAGAAACAAGTGAAAAATTTTAAGTGTAAGTCCCATTTGTTTTTTATACCATTCACCACAACCTCATCTTCAAACTAAACTGTGAAGCAAGAGGGGTTTTCCTAAGTAAACAAAAACAGTAATTTTTTGTTCATCATTCTGTCTTTGACAGAAATTGAAATCTTATATGAGGATTTCAGAATACAAATAAAACATACAATAAGAACCATTCTTTAAATGGAACATATCCTCTTTATCATGATATATAAAAAAGGATGTTATAAAAAAGCATGTATTAAATTTTTAAATATTAAATGTTCAAATACTTTTCAACTAATGGAATACATTCTAATAATTCATAAGGTACTAAAATAAAACTAATTTTTAAATGTTTAATATTGCCTCATATTTTAACTGGCTAAAAATATGTATATTTGAATGCAAATAGTTAGAATCACCTATATTAAAATGAATGTTCTTGAACTCAATGAAGTTGTTCTGTAACATGCATGTGCCTGATCCACACTATACAAATGTTCTAATTATAGTTTTAATATTACAGGGTTTGTGGGCTACTTCTCCACATACAATATAATCACGATCTCCTAATAAAAATATAAAAAGGCCGAATTAAATAATACCTGCAGACTTCTTATACTTGATTATATTTTAGTCTTCTGGGAAAGTGGGAATATGATAAATTTCAAGAAAGATCAATCAGTTCACATGCTCAGTAACAGTACACTATAAAATGTCTAGAAACTACAACAAATGTCAAATTATATAAAAAGTCAGCAGATGAAAAAATCAAGCACATTACTAATTTTATTAAAACACATATATATGAAAATCAGTTACATGATTTTAAGCTACTTAATGAATATGTTGCAATACATAGCCTATCTATACCAGTAGTGTACACGTATTTTAGTGCACGGATTATCTCAAGAAAAAAGTTAAAGGCAGAACATCAAGCAAATATAAAGAATATAAACAACAAAACTTTCTTTCAGAGGAAAAATAAAATACCAAAATCATGTTGGAAGTAAATTTATTTCATTCATATTCCCAGTTAGAAAAAAACAAAGTCATTGTTTTTTAATGAAACTTTTTATATAGATCTTCATTGAAATATGTTGAAATCCTTAGATCTTAATACCTTGATTGAGCAAGCCCTTGTATGATTCAAACAGGCACAAAATTTTACCTTTCTCTTTTTAATCACTGCAGCTATGAGTTTAAAACATCCCCAGTAATATAAGAGAAAAATAGTAAAACAACTTCATCAATAAAGAGACTCCTATATTTCACTCTAGGGGAGTGATCAGTGGGCTTACAGGAATCCAACATCCACTACTATGTTTAGAAGTGCACACTGACGCCCACTCCAGTCACTTATAAAGCAAGAACAAGGGAATACGTAAAGCACAGTATTTTTTCCCAGAAAGTATTCAAGACTTTTCACTCTTTTCTTTTGTCACAGTCCTTATAGAGTCAGACAGTTTGGGGTAGGGCAGGGGAAGTAATGAGAGGAGAACCAGACTAGGGGTGAGCACTGTACATGAAACCCCAAAATCTAAACCAAATGAGAGCACAGATGGCATCTCTTTGGTCACAAAGAAACCGCTTCAGAGTAGTACACTAAATATACTATAGACAGGCGTGTTCAACCTGCAGCCCGTAGGATTTTCTGCCTTTGTTTTTTGAGCAAAGGAGAACTATCTTGGGCCACATATAAAATATACAATATAATTCATATACATATGTAAGTACTAAAATTTTTCTTTAAAAATTTTTTCATTGTGGGCTGCAGGAACAACACATAGGTTACAGTGCTTGTCTAGCAAGCACAAGCCCCGGAGTTCAACTCCCCAGCACCACTTACACCTTGCATGGTGGTGCAAGCTTATAATCCCAGTACTTGGGAGGCTGAGGCACAAGGATTGCTGTGAGTTCAAGGTCAGCCTAGGCTACAATATGAACTCAGCACCAGTCTTAACTACAGTGCAAGATTTTGTCTCAAAAAAAATTAGACAAATAAAAAAATAAAAATCAGGGTATTTTTTTAATTAAGGGAAAACAAGATAGTGGGCTGAAGAATGGACACAACTGCTTCTAGAATCAGAAATCAAGATCAATGAATATCACACATATAAGACTATCTCAAAAATTATGCTGAATTAAGTCCTATGGAGAATGAAACTTTAGTTAAATTTTGTGAGGAAAGAGCTATGAGAATGAAATGAGATGAAACTCTGAGAGCTACAAAGCTCTATATAAATTTGTAGTATAATTTCAACCAAATTCCTTTCAGCCAAACTTCTTTCTTAGCTGAGCCTGCTTGTGCAGGCCTACAATCCCAGGACTATGAAAAGCTGATGAGGGAATCACAAATTCAAGCCCAGCCTGGACAATTTACCACCTCAACAAGACCCTGTTTTAAAGAATAATAAGGGGCTAAGAAGGAAGCTCAGTGAGAGGGCCCTGGGTCCTATCCCCAGTACAACCAAAACAAAATTTTATAAATCAACAAAGTAATGCCAAGAAACTAAATAATAGGTCAGAATTATCCAGATTCTAAATCAGATAAAACTAGGAAGAAAACCTAAGACCTAGTATTCTCAAGTCAATATTCTATTATTTCATGTTAGCTTCTGTTGCTTCAAGTTTCCTTAGATTAAGGATGTTTTGCTTTATTTTTATGACCATTTAACAAATGAGAAAAACATTAAAAGTATAAGTTTTAAATTTTTCACATTAGTCTCAACGCTAAGTTTTCTCAACAGTTTTCAAATTTACAACATACACATTTACTAAACTACAAAATGGAAGACTAATCTATGACTCTGAACCACTATCTTGTACTGACTCCAACTGTGCTAGTACATTAACATCCACTGGAGGGAAGCAAACGCTAGGTTTTGAGCTTTACCTGCACGGGTGTCTCACTTCCTTGTCGAAATTCTTCAACTGACTGATGTTGCCAAGGAGCCAGACAGTAGGAATCTTCTGTAGTTCTACCTTCCAAAGGGTTTGTCCGTAACTGCTCTGTGAGCCACATCTGAGTCCTCACAGACGGTTGAATGGGAACTCCACCTACTGCCTGCTGACCAAACATTAAATACTTGGGAGAATCAAAAGCCTCCGAACCCGTCATAATAGGCTTGCTCTCGGGTAAGGCACTGTATGTCATGTCTAAGGTCTGTTTCCTAAGAGGAGAGGAGGAGGAAGCTCTGAAGTCCTCTTTTCTACAGCTTTCAAATTTATACTTGCAGTCCAGCATTAATGATCGATTTGTATTGATTTCCTTGTCTTCAAGTTTAAGCATTTCCATGCTATCATGTAAACAACCGGTTCCAGTAATCCTTAATTGTGATGTTAAAGCTTTTTCCCTCCCTGTCTTTTCCAAACCACTTCCCAACTCCTCCTTGAGTACAGTGCCAACCTGGTTGTAGTTTTCCGGGACAGTGAGTTTTGATAAAGATGACCATTTCCGAAGGGGTCGGAAGTCCTTCATGTCTAGTGAAGTGTCCTGCTCCCCTCTACTGTGGTTTCCCAGTGCTTGCATGAGGCTTGTATTCCATTTTGAGCCATCTGATGTTAACAATTCCCTTTGCTTGGAAATTGAAGCACTGGAGTTAGATGGCATCACATGGGCTGTGGGGAGAGTAACCAATGACTGGCTAGGCTTAAAAGATAATGTGCCACTTGATGTTGAATGATCTGAAAAGAGAAAAGATTACTAAATTAGTTACGATTAACAATTGAAAGACAATGAGTTAAAATACAAAATACCCAAAAAGAAATTTGAAAATCATCCCCAGTACAGTTTTTCAGGTTCTTCCATAAAATTAGAAAATTTGTATTATTACTCCTTTATAAAAAACAAGTCAAGCATATACTCAAACATTATCTTCTAAATATGTCTATATAATAAAGTATATTTAAAGATAAACATGACTAGAGAATATCTCTATACTTATCTTAATCAAAGAACTGTGCCTTTGAAAGAAAAAGAGTCTATTTCCCTACTGGGAGGTCTTTCTCATAATCCAGCAATGAAGTCTCAGACAGAACTCTATCAAAAAGTGATATTTCTTATGTCCTTCTAAACTGTCAAGTCTATTCTAAATCTGAGTATTTTAGCACCTCATTCAACTCTTAATTCAAATCAACAAAATGGGCTGGAAAGAACAGCTCAGTGGTTAATGCGCTTGCATAGCAAGGAAAAGGCCCTGGGTTCAAACTGACAAGTGGTACACACCTATAATTCCTGTTCTCGTGAGGCAAGAGGACTGTCAAGGGTTTCAAGGCCAACCTGAACAACATAGTGAGTTCAGGACCAGCCTAGAATACAAAGCAAGATCCTGTCTCAAAACCAAACAAAAATCACAACTATGAATAAAGAAGTTCCTCCAATGATGCAAATAGAAAGGATTTGGGAAATATATTTGCAAAGACAAAGTAATTTCTAAACTTCCTGTCTCAGTCAATGGCATCATCAATGTTACATACCTCAAGTTAGAACCTTAGAGTCCACTTCAAGTCGTACCTGTCCCCTTACATGCTCCAAATCCCCAAGTTGTAAGTGCTTATTTCCAAGATATCTCAAAATCTACTGCCTTACAGCAAGCGTGACATCATACTCTTCTACATAATGGAATAGTTTTAGGAGGGCCCCATGGAAGACCAGAAATTAAACAATGAGCCTTTACAGTCAATGAACTTACTACCAAATGCTAAATTATCATAACATCAAATTAAAATCAAAAACTATGATATTATGATGTAATATCTAGAAAGTCAATAGCAACTTAAGTTGGTAGGAGGTTGTAGGTGAGAAGTAAAAGATAACTTCCATTTTATCTACATCTTTCCATACTGTTTGACTTCCCCCCCCCGTTTTGTTGATATGTATACATGCAAAATTTAAGGTTTACAATGAAGTTGAGCATTTTGTGCACCTACGTATCTTGTCAAGGTGACAAGAACTTTCCCACTCTCCTTTTATACCAGAACATATTTAAATATCATTGTATTGCTTTAAAAAATAAAAATGAGGAAAAAGAAGTTTACATAAGAAAACTGAGATGAATATAAGCCAGCAGAGAATTTAAAAACTGAAATTGTAATTGGGTCTCTGCATAAAAACTGTTCACCTGATAATGAAGAGGGAAAAATATTAGATGGAGGAAGATGAGTAAAAGTATTACAGTAAACCTCATGTGTTAA
This sequence comes from Ctenodactylus gundi, assembly GCA_004027205.1. NCBI lineage: Eukaryota > Metazoa > Chordata > Mammalia > Rodentia > Ctenodactylidae > Ctenodactylus > Ctenodactylus gundi. Next base: position 7,068 of record PVKB01000601.1, on the reverse strand, counting down.
AACTACCTATAAGATCCTGCATAGCCTTTTTATACTTAGGAAAATTCTCACCTTACAAACCCAAACTCCAATATAAGTATCAGATCTTGAATTCTCAACATACCCTACAGATATAATTCAGACATTCAGAAACACCTATGTAAGATTTTAGTTTGGAAGCAAGTCATATGAGAAAGGGCTCTATATGGAACTACAACTTTTCAGCTGACAAAGTCACCAGCTTCCCACAACAGCAGCAGCCAATGCAGCCCAAGAGTACCGCAAAGTTTCCACATTGTTAAGTGGAAGCAGCTGGACAGAACTGGTGATTTTTCTCCAGTGTTTGGTGGGCAGGAGAATGACAGTTCTCACTTGTGATTAGAGGCTCGCTACCTGGAAGTTTAACCTAAAATCTGGTTCTCCTGCACTCCCAGAAATTCTATGAAGTATCAAAAACAAGTCTTAAGATAAATTCCTTATCAGCTGAATCAGCCACCCAGCTTCTTCTGATGATTATGAACAACGAATAATCCAGATATGAATAGAACCTAAAAGAAGGAAAACAATATACTCCATCGACCTACATTATGAAGTTAACAGTCAAGAGAGGTTACTCAATACAGTTCCCGAAAGGTAAGAGGAAAGTGGAGTCATCCAGATCTTCAAGTCCTCTCCTAAGGGAAGAGCCTGGTCTTCACTCACTCAGTAAGAAATGTAAAGTTACTGAAGTTTTCCAAATAAGTAAATGAACAAACTTTACCTAAAATCATTATTCTCATAGCAAAGTTGAGGATGGACTGAAGCAATACAATTAGCAACTAAACTGGTAACAGAGTATCATGGTAAAAGAACAAGAAAACAGAAGGAAACACATGATGAAAATTGGTTCTAAAAAGAAAAAGGGCAAATGTTCCCCAAAGTCCATGGGATATTTGTATTAATATTATACATATTTTTACAAATGTATGTTTGTATTAAAATCATCATAGCCTCTAAAAAACATCTTTACATTTTTTAAAAAGCAAAGACAAAAAATGCTTACACTCACTAATAACAAAGATGCACTCCCTACTACACTCATAAAATTATTAATGGCTGCTAATATACTTTGATGACAGGAACATAAAATGTTATAATATGCATAAATCAATATTTAAATATTAAAACACACTTGTGAATACACATATATACGCTATATATGTAAATGCATGTATATTCACGAGCAGAGGAAAGGTCTGAAAGAACACACCTAACTTAGTAAACAAAGGTAACCCCCCCACACACACAGTAAGAAGACAGCAAAGGACTGAGGTGTTTTCATACTGTAATTTTTTATACAATGTCTTATTTTAAGTTATTTTCAAGGGGCATAATTTTGGTCAAATTTATGCAAAGGTGTTCAGTGGTTTTGTGATTTTTCAGGGTTTGAATGTTTCAAAGAACACCGTTACTAAACTATGAATAATGTACCAGTGGCTGGCACACTTTCCATCCCACAGCTGAGATCACTGACCATAATCACTAGCCTTGGTTGTTACATAGATCTGATAATGTGCTGCTTTCCTGTCAGCCTTCAGTAGTTCAGTGTTTCCTAACTGCCTAGAAAAGTAGCTATTGGAGAGGAACAGCTTAAAGCACTTGCCAAGCAAGCACTACGGCTCTTGGGTTTGATTCCCCAGCACCACAAAAACTGGGCATGGTGGTGCAAGAGATAACCTACTCCAAGAGATTCTGACCAGTATGAGTAGACAGGCCCAGTACCAGTTTTATATAAACAATTCTGCTTTTCCATTTACTGTAATAGCATTCATCTGGGTCTGGTTCTAGTTATGAAGCCTTCAGTGTAAATATCCTAAATTCAACTGTGACCCGTATCTGAGGTACAATTTGTGTTACTGTGACATTCAGGATCTATTACTGTCAAAACTATGGATCAAAGCTTAGCCGTCTCACACACATACACACACACATACTCATGCACTAATAAGAGATGAATAAATGAACAAGAAAAAAAAAACAGCTGACAGCATAAATGTCTGGAATATGGAGACTCTTGTATCTTAAGATATGAGTCTAGAAAACATTAATCCTAACAACTTTAACATCTCAAGACTGTTATTTTGCCTTAAGAAAACACAGTTAATTAAGGGTAGACACAATACAACTTCTAATGTGCTCTAAGCTACTTAATGGTAGCCACAAATCCCAAATGAAAGTTATTACAATAGTATCTAGGTTGTATTTAAATTAAAGCACTAAAATCTGAAACTAGAACAATAGTTCTTTTAAAAACCAGAGAGAGAATTTACAGCATTCATATGGAGGGTGGGGTGGAGGAAAAGAGCTAATTGTTTCAGACAGACTTAAGCTTTTATGGGCAGAACATAAAAAAAGGACATCACTATAACTTCATATGTCATTAAATTATATTTAATATAACTTCTGAATCCCTAACAAAATCTCAACCTTCTGTTTCACTGCTGTTATTCTTACCTATGCACACACTGATCCAACCCTCTCTTAAACAGAAATAGCTTCTCTCTACCCTCCTTTTCTATTTTATTCTTCTTACAATAAAAAGGAATTAAATGTAAAAAAATCACACCCTTCAGTCTTTCAAATCTTTAATAAGTGAGTCTTTATAGTTAAAAAATCAGGAAGCTACATAACCCTGTTTCAAAAATTCTGATTTAAAATACAACATGTTAACATAATTGGTCAATATAAAATATTAGAACAAATATTTTCTTTTTAAAATAAAAATGTAAAACATAAACTCAAAGATTATAATTAATATTTATACAACATCCTTTCTTGCAGATGCCATATCTGGAACATATCAAATCAGAAAAATTATAATATATGTAAAACCCTGCATTAACAAATTAATATTTCAAAGTCTTTCCTGTATTTTAGATAATTTTTTAATATTCTAAACCAATGGTCCTCAAACCCCAGGCCAAGGACTGGTATTGGTCAACGGCTTATTAGGAAGCAGGCCACACAGCAGTAAGTATAAAGTGTCATCTATATTTATAACAATTCCCCATCACTCACACTACTGCCTAAGCTCACTCTCCTCTCAGATCAAAAGTGGCATTAGATCCTCATAGGAGCAAAAACTCTACTGTGGGCTACACATTCCAGGGATCTAAGTTATGGGTTGATGTAAGTTCAGTTACCACTCTTTATGAGGACCTAAAGCCTGCTGGTCTGGGAAGAAGCTACATGGTAATGCTGTCTGTCACTGGGGAGTGGCTGCAAATACAGATTAACATCAACAAACAGGTCTGACTGCATGGAGACCATAGTAAGTTAACTGCTTGCAGACTCATTTCAAAACCTGAAACAGGATTTTCTGCAGTGACAGCAACCAAAAAGGGCAAGGGGTGAGGAAGAGGTTAAAGAGAAGCCTGGACAGAAGCAATATACTTCAAGCCTCACATCACCCCCAGATGGGACCAGCCAGCTGCAGGAAAAGCAGCCCAAGGCTCCCACTGATTCTGCATTATGGTGCACTGTATAATTCTTTCATTACATATTACAATATAATAATAAGGTGTGCAATAAATGTAATGCACTTCAGTCATCCCCAAAACATTCCCCCACCCATCAGTAGAAAAGCTGCCTTTTATGCAACAGGCCTTGGTGCCAAAAAGGCTGGTGACTGCTATTCCAAACCAAGCTGTGGCGAGTCAGGAGTCAAACAAAGTAATTCAATAATAACTAAATTATCTCCTAGACTGTATTGTACATCAGACACTACAGTAGGTTAAAAAAGGCAATAAAAATATTAGTTGCAATAAAAATCTTGCAATTTTACTATTACACAATTATAGAAAAGATAAAACCTTATCATAAACTGCAAAATGAGAGATAATGAGAAATGAGCCACAGAGGAGAGGCAGCCTATTCATAAAACTACTATCAGGATGATACAGCCAACACCTCAGCAACAACAGAACCCAGACTACAGAAAAGAGTAATCTCTTCAAAGTGTTAAGGCAAAAATATTTAACATTCCAGAATTATTTGACCATGGAAACAATGCACCCAGATCAAAAACAAAATATATTTTCAAATGATCCAAACAGTTTACTACCAACAGACTCAATACAGAATTACTAAAGTTGCTTTACATTGTTTCTAAAATAACAATGGCAATAATTTCATAAAACAATAAAAACAATACCAATTTGGGAGTAAACAGAGAGAACCACATTAGTTGGCAATTACAACATCTGACTAAAAACAGAAGAGATTACGAGTATCACAACATTCTAAAGACTGTGTTACCATTTTCTAGTCAGGGAAAGATACTATGATTGCTACAATAACGACTAAAAGAACAGATAAAGAACAGAGGCAAAATAATAAAATTGGATCTCTACCTTATACCACCCAGGAATATTAATTCAAACAAATCATGGGTCTAAATAAAATATCTAATTAAGTATAAGCGTAAGCCACCACGTTCCAACAATTAAACTTACTGGAGCTATATTGACATTACATACCATGTTTTAAGAATTTATAATTCAAGTTACTTCATTTTATGCAACAACATTACAAGGGAATTAAGTAGAGATATTGACAAAAAAAGAATGCAAAGCATAATTGTTTCGAATATTGCCTTGAAGTTATTTGATTTCACAAGCAAAAAAAAAAAAAAAAAGCATTTTGCACATAAACTTCGACCTAACCTACAACCACAAGCAAATGAAGAACTAAAATCCACAGAGGTTAAAAAACTTGACTAAGCACAGAACTCAAAATAGAATCCACGTCTCCTGTTTCTCTGTCTAGCATTACCTAGACTCCCTCCTACACTTCACTTCTCAGGGCTTTCTTCCTTGAGTTCTTCCTTCAGTAGAAGCATCCAGCACAGTGATAAGGGGTTAGTTTATCTTAAGATGACAAAGGGTTAGTTTTGAGGCTTTTGTAGGTAAATGCACACAACTTAAGACCATCATGCTCGGTGAAGTGAATCACATGCAGAAGGTGAAATACTGAGTGGTTTCTCTAGTATGAGAAACCCAGAATACAGTCATTTCATAGAAATAAATGAGGGGGGAGTAAGAGATAAGGGAAAAAGTTTGGGAGGGTCAAAAAAAAAAAGCAAGGGAAAAGTTTGTAACTCTGGCACGATATATATGTGCACAAAATTCTGAAGTTCAATGGAAACAATATGTATCACATATATGCTTATTAATAAAACGTGGAAAAACAATAGAAAATAAATCTAGTGGTTTGCCCAATCATAAAAAAAGATAGAGTTTTGAGTTGAACACACTTTGAGAAACTCAGTTCCACCATTTGAGCAACTACATAACTCCAGTGTCATGGTTTTCCTTTGAAATGACCCCAAAACTCATGTACTAAAGGTTTGGTTGCCAATTAATGGGTTTTTTGAGAAGTGATAAGATCGTGAGGGTTCTAACTTCTTCAAGTGGATAATCCAGTTATGAGATCATAATTTGACAGCATTATAGGGGGTGGGGCGATAAAAACAGGAGATGCAGTCTCGTTGAAGTAGATCATAAAAATATGATCACAGGAACTGAATCTGGTTCCTCATGCCTGCTTCTCTGACTCTTGCTGTTCCCTGGTTGGGCTGTTTCCGGGCTGTCATGGGGTGGGCAGCTTTCCTGTGCCACACCCATCAACATGACATTTCTGCCTTGTCACAACAGACCCCCAGGTAACAACCAGCTAAACGCAGACCCAAATCCATGAAATCGTGAGCAAAAATAAATCTTTGCTCTTACAATCTGTTTTTCTCAGCTGTTTGATCACAGTGACAAAAGGCCAGCACACTTAAAGACACCCAAATAAAATATGTAATTATTAATATCTATATGTCTTATTTTTTCACATAAAATAACTGCTTTTTACTACAGGATCCTATACTGAAATATTTTAAGGTAAATCACAAAATATAAAACTTTGTATTGCAAATGTCTGTGGCAAATATTTTTATTAGTGTTAAGGTCAACTTCCAACTAATTCACAGTGATACCCAAAAGACATGTTATTGAAGTATCTACTCCAACTGCAAAGTTGCATAAATATATTATTACTTGCCAATGAATTAATAACAAGTTAGAAGGTGTTCTAAATATCATGATCTTATTTTTAAATGCATATAGAACTGTATCTAATATATAATTTTTAATTAAAATTTTCCCCCACTATTTTTATTAATATATAAATGTAATACATACTATTTACAATGAATTTGGGTGTTCCGTACATCTATGTATCACATCGACTTCACAATCCCTTCCCATCTTCTACCCTCCTACACCCCTCCTGTCCCTTCCCCCGGCTCCGGCTATCACTTCATATGGTTCCAAAGAATATCTGTGTTTTGGGTTTTCCAAGTCCGAGAAACCATACGGTGTTTAACATACTAATCTTCCACACCTAAGTCATTTCACTCAAGTCACTACTCTACCCCAGCTTCCTATTCCTCTAATGGGTTCGCAGTAGTCAAATCTTGATAACTCCTTTCTGAATCCAACCAATCCCTTCATTGGGATATTCACCAAAAGTTTTTTTTCTATATTTTCCTACAACTTTGTTGTTATTGTTAAAACTAGCCTTACCCACCAGTTCACACTAGAGAATAATTATAAGCATGTAGTTCAAAAGGATATTTTGGGAAAGAAGAAAAAATAATAAATAAATAAATAAATAAATAAATAAATTTCAATTGCCTTAGCGGAATACTGAAAGGTGCATATTTGTACATTCACAAGGTTATCTTTACATCAGTTTCCTTAGGATAAACGTTCATTAGTGACCTAATAAGTGAACTGCTACAACAAAACAAAGTTAAGACTATATCACATTGCTACATTACATGAACTTAAATCTATACCACATAAATATACTTAAAGCGACAGACACGAAGGCAAATCTAGTTATTTTAGAATTTCCTAACTTTCATATCTTATTTACTCATATTTCACTGATTACTAACCTACTTTTTTCTCAGCTCCTTCTCCTCTAGCTGTTGTCACTTTTTCTCTGGGGTCATTGGTGTCGCTGGTCTCCCTTTCACTGTCCAAGTTTCCTTTAAGTATT